>JAFMOD010000428.1:619896-823396 GCA_019802435.1 Corydoras maculifer
GGGCTGAATAATTTTGCACATCGCACTTTTCAGTTTTTTATTTGTAAAAAAATTGTTGATTCATGTATAACTTTCATTCCACTTCACAATTGTATACCACTTTGTGTTGGTCTTTCACATTAAATTCCAGTGAAATATATTTATGTTTGTGGTTGTAATGTGACAAAATATGGCAAAGTTCAAGGGGTATGAATACTTTTGCAACCCACTGTATATAGATTGTGCGCATTTCATAAGGTGTGTGTACCAAAATATCTTATGTGATTTTAGATGCAGTTCCATAATTTTGAAGATTGCCTTTGCCAAAATATTTGCTTTACACCAGATATTATTAACTGCCTGATGAGGGTGACCACAATATTTTTAAACAGGACCTCAATCAATAACAGAAAGCACACTGACACTTCTGGTCTGGTCAGTGGTTTTGGATGAACAGTCAATCTTGCTTCTGTGGTGTTGGACGTATAGATACAGAAGACACAGTCAGGTGGTTCTCTAGCCATTCTGCCTTTTTTGTGGGTATCTATCACACAAACTGTTTCATCACCAAGGTCAGGATACTCCAGCATGCTGGCAGCCTATTGTTGCTGTATTGTACTGCCAATTTTTATTTAACAGAAATGGCTAAAACCCATTGATGAGCGCCCCTTTGTAAAAGTGTAAGGTATTCTTTCACATCTACTTCCATCTTATTCAGTGTAGGGAGTGGTCTGGCAATGTTAGAGCAGTGGCTAAAGTACCTGACTCTAACATTTTAGCACCTGCTGAGTTTGTGCCTACAGCATTGTCTGGAAGCAGAGCTCTTGATCTGCTAGTGATGCTGTCCTGTTACATTTTTTCTAGAGTCTGGCACTTTAATAGTAAGGATCGTATGTCTGGCTAGTGGTCTTTACAAGAAAGATTTCAATCAAAACTTAAACTTAAATCAGATTTATATCCCACAATATAAGGGAAATAAAAATAGCTTTGATGAAGGTGACACAGAGAAAGCAAATGGAACAAAAAATGTCTGTCAACATTTCTTCATATTACTCATGTACTTTTATCTCAACCACTGCAATAGGTCAGAGAGAGTTAATCTGATAATCATACTCTTGTGACACAAACTAAATTATGTAAAGGTGTGAATATAACCTACTTCATTTGCTCTATTTCCATAAATTCCATCATACATTAGTAAAATTCTTTTTTTCATATTCTCGTCTAGGGGAAAAGGTTTCAGGCGCTGGGCAGATACACCAAGGACATGGTGCTAATCTATTTTTGGGCACACATTCTCTATATAGGGGCAATTTAGAGTAACCAATTTATTTTGAATCCATGTTTTTTTGACTGTGGGAGAAGACTGGAGAAACCAGAGGAAGCGTGGACATGGGGAGAAGATGGACATCACCAAAATTGGGATTCAAACATGGATCCCCAGTGCTGAGAGCCAAATTACTAAAAATTAAGCCACTAAGATTTGTAAGGCAAGTGATAGAGCCCACTAAAGTAGTAGAAAGCAAACACTACAGCATGAAATATACATGTTGCGAAGACGCAAACAGGCTTTCTTGGACATTTAAAGCCCCTCAATTACATCCTCATTAAAATTTAAAGTATTTATGGCTGTCTTGCATGGGCGAAAGGTCGATGCTGTCAGAGAGATTAAAAGGTCATCGACAGAGCTGTGTTAGTGGCCTCTGTGGCATATTTTCCAAGAGCAGACAATTAGATCTGTTAAAGCTTTAGTGTCTATTCATAAATTTGTTGCAGGAAATAAACTTCTTCCTGTGGCTATTTTTTGCTACTCCTTTGCATTAAACTTGAATTAGACAATTTAAGTAAATCTGTCCATCCATTATCTTCCGCTTTATCCTCTATTAGGGTTACTACTCCCCATCCAGGGGAGAACGTTTCGGGCGCTGCGCAGATACACCCAGGACAGGGCGCCAACCTATCACTGGGCACACACTCACTCACACAGACACACTCTATATGGGGCGATTTGGAGAATTCAATAGACTTGATCCATGTTTTTGAACTGTGGGAAGAAACCGGAGAAATTGGAGGAAACCCACGCGGACACAGGGAGAACATGGAAACTCCACCCAGCTTGGGAATTCAACCAGGAATGAGTAAATGAAAAATTAAACTAAAAAATACAAAAAGTAAAGTAAAAGCAAAGTGGCAGTGTAGAGTAAGTTATTTGTAATAAATAAAAAAGGGGGTTAGGTAATAGTATAATATTAAGCATTTATTTAAGTTTGTGATTCACTGGTCACGGTAAAGAAAAAAAAAAGAATAAAAAATTATATATTTATATATATGTAAACTATATCTAAGGCTGTGATGTAACCGGATGTGATGTAGATCAGGTCATTTGTAGCTGCTGTATCACTCCGCGACCGCTTTCCTTGCTGCTTTGCTAAAACGAACTGCGAGCTAAAGATCACAGTAAGATTAATGTTCTGAATCTTTTGCCAGCGTTTTAAAAATATCTGCAAAGAGATTTATAGCCTGTTTAAAGGACTTTAGCGTACAGCGTCGGTGTTTCTTAAAAGCTGTATCGGTTTTTAGCAGTTCATTTCGACCAACGTTGCTAACTGTTGTAACAGTGCTGAAGTCAAAAACAAAACATTAAAATAACATGAACCTTTTTATTATATTCATGTTTATCATAACAGTCGTACTTTTTCATAAACACGTTTTTATTAACATTAACTGAACAATTATTTAGGACACATATGTGAAACAGTAAAGCTCTTAATTTGTGGACACAAAACCGAAAGAGAAACATGAGATTGGTCAGTAATTCTATTACTATATTTTGCTTACTTTTTTTGCGACTCTAGCGAAATGGAAAATAATCAAAAGGGGAGAAATATTTGGATAATGTTGAAGTTATCATCCATCCATTATCTTCTGCTTTATCCTCTTATTAGGGTTGCAGGGTGGTTCCCCATGCCCATCCAGGCGAGAACGTTTCGGGCGCTGGGCATGTACACCCAGGACAGGCGCCATTCTATCACTGGGCACACACTCACACAGACATACTCTATATGGGGCAATTTGGAAAATTCAGTTGACCTTGATCCATGTTTTTGGACTGTGGGAGGAAACCGGAGAACCCAGAGGAAACCCTGATATGGGAGAACGTGGAAACTCCACCCAGATTGGGATTTGAATCTCTAGCACTGAGAGGCGAACGTGGTAACCATAAAGCTACCTTGCCGCCTGGTTGAATTCAGTTAAGGTTAAAAAAAATATTCATGTCTTTGAATTAGACAGCAAATGTTACCTAATGTTACCTGCCCCATGTGTGAGCATTGAACAATGATGTAAAACGTCTTACAGGCATGACACGACAGTAGTAAGGACATTTGGTTTTCTTTCATCATTCTTGCTTGCATCGTATCATTCTGAGAGTAGTTTTGTAATTGTGAGTGTTGGGAGGGTGATTTTGATGACATTTATCTTATTTGTTCATGCTTATTTGTTATTAAGTATATCTATAAGTCTGTTTTGCATCCCAAATATTTTCTTGATATCTAAGTTTATCTTCCGCTTTATCCTATATTAGGGTTACGGGGGGGTTGCCCATGCCCATCCAGGGGAGAACGCTTCGGGGACAGGGCGCCAATCCATCGCTGGGCACACACTCACACACACAGACACGCACACAAACACACTCTACATGGGGCAATTTGGAAAACTCAATTGACTTGATCCATGTTTTTTCCGGGAGAACCCGGAGGAAACCCACGCGGACACGGGGAGAACATGGAAACTCCACCCAGATGGGGATTCGAACCAGGAATCCCTAGTGCTGAGAGGCGAACGTGCTAACCACTAAGCCACAGTGCCGCCCTGAGTTTAAAACACAATAAGATAAATGTATTCAAACGCACACACACATAGCTTTAATGTGTCAGCTTAGTCTCTCGCTTTCTCAATATTATGCTTTATTTTCTCTTTATTCTCCTGCAGACAGAATTAAAACACAGTGGGTGTATAATTATCTTACCTGCCTTTCAGACTTTGGCTTTCAATCACAAACCATGGTCTGATCCTCACCATTGCCATAGGATCATTTTATGAATCCTATATTATACAAGTGGCGCAAGGATGAAAAGCAAATGCATTTTATGTGGCTTTGAAGTCCTGATCTGATTCCCATTAAATATTATATGACGTGAAGTGAAACTGTGTTTGAGTATTGAGGCCAACAAATGTTAGATTTTTATCAGTTAGGAGGAATAAGCTAAATTCCTGAATATATCTGTGAGACACTGGATTGAAATGACCATAAGCATCAGATTCATCTTAATGGATTAAAAGGCTAATGCCACCAACACTAGTGTGTTTGATGATCTAGAATTTTTTACACTCAGAATATAATGTAGTTAATAAAGCCTAAATTAATCTTCCAGCTATTGAATAGACATCTAATGGAAGTTCTACTGTACCATACTACAGTGTATGTATCTATGTATGTGTGTTTTAATATTTTGTGTTTGTGTGTGAACTTTTGGTGTAAGCTGTGTGCATTTTTATGGTTATATACTACAGTCCAGACAAACTACTATATTACCATTGATGTGTTATTAGCTTGTTAATGTTATATTTGTTTGGCTGTGTTTCCAGGTGACATTATTATAATGACAAATCAAGCACTCATCAAAACACGACAGAGTGAGAAAGTCATCAATGGGATATCGACCCAAGTAGTTTGCACCGAATTCAGTAACTACATCTTCATTGTTCTTACACAGTATGGGAAAATTGGAACCCTTGTCTCTGTAACACCTGACACAAAATCTAATGACATCAGCACAACCCTGTTTACTACGAAGGTGCTTCTGGGAAAAGATGAGGTACTTTTGTTCCTGAATAAACTATTAGAATGCAACTTAGTGTCTAAATTTAAACCAAGTTTCCTTATCTGATTTCTTTTTTACATTTCTAGGCACTAACCCATGTCTATGCAAAAAACGTTGCAACATTTGTTTGCCAAGAAGCAGGAAATCGGCCGGTCCTTTTGGGACTTGCACTCAAAGACTCTAGTGCTGAAAATATGAAAAGTCTCAAAGAAATGATAAAAAGTTGTAAAGTGTGGTAATGATGATTAAAAAAATGTTCATAAGAAATTGTATTCTAAAATGATGCCTGCTGTGAAACCTATGCTGTTATTACATTTATTACATATGTTACATATATATTTTTGTTCTTGCTATTATACTATTTTTTTTCTAAATGTTTTAATAAATGTCTCCTTTTTTTATTTTTTTTGAATTTTTTTTTTCACATATTTAGTGTTCAGTTATGTTTGTAAATAAATGTTTAAAAAAAATAAAAAAAATAAAAAATAAATATATATATATATATATATATATATATATGTATATATTAATTTCATTTAAATATGTTGCCAGAATGTAGAAAGGATGCACAACAATATAGTAGAATGTCTCTATATATTTTCATTTCTAAATTGCATATTCACCAAAGACATTTTTCTATGACTGCAAAAGGCTGGTTAAAATTCACTTGTCTTGGGTTTTAATGAGGAAAATAATCCTATAATCAACCACTGAATAATCCAATGTTTGTTTTTTTTCTTATGTAAATGTTTGGACACCTCTGAGCTAATTATTTGTTTCAATGATTTTCTAAGCTGCAATAGGTATATGTGTTGTCGCCAGGAAACTTCTGCATATTTTAACAGAGTTTGTGCAAAAGTAAACGGATAAACGATTAGTGTGCAGAAAATGTATCTGTACATTTTTATAATATATATATATATTTTTAAAAATAGGTTATATTAATGAGCTGTATTTTTTACGTCATACCAACATCACCCTGGTATTTGTTAATTGTTTAACAAACACATTTATGAAGTTTCTGTTTATTTTTTTTTTTGAGTTCTAACAGCAAGTAGTAACACTAAACATGTATTTGGAAATATCAAACCAGTAAAAACAGCCAATTCAGCTGTGCAAGTTAAACCATTTAAAATAGTTTTGGCTCATACTTTGCATGAGGACAACAGCATTTAAACAATTAAGTTTAACAATACTTCTATCAACAACATTTGATATATAAAAAAACATTATTCATTCGTTCATTATCTCCCGCTTATCCTCTATTAGGGTCGCGGTGGGGTTCCCCATACCCATCCAGGGGAGAACGTCTCGGGCGCTGGGCAGATAGACCCAGGACAGGGCGCCAATCCATCGCTGGGCACACACTCACTCACACAGACACACTCTAAACGGGGCAATTTTTGAGAATTCAATTAACTTGATCCATGTTTTTGGACTGTGGGAGGAAACTGGAGAACCCGGAGGAAACCCACGCAGACACAGGGAGAACATGGAAACTGCACCCAGATGGGGATTCGAACCGGGAATCCCTAGCGCTGAGAGGCGAACGTGCTAACCACTAAGCCACCTTGCTGCCTAAAAAACATTAACATTATTGCAAAAAAAATTAAATATGTGTGTAAATTCTAAACACTTGACAGAGCAACATCCTCAGGCTAAATACTGTAATTATATAAATAAAAGAAAATGGAGTAAAGCATGAGACATGCCTATTTGTCACTGATCTCAATATACTCCCTCCATGGAAGTGTATCTTTTCCCTGTTTTAAATCTTGCTCAGAGAACTGATTTCAGGATCAGAGATTGATACTCCGATTGGCTTCTGATCAATATTCATTCATGCCCATCCAGGGAAGAACGTTTCGGGCGCTGGGCAGAGACCCAGGACAGGGTGCCAATCTATTGCTGGGCACACACTCACTCACACAGACACACTCTATATGGGGCAATTTGGAGAATTCAATTGACTTGATCCATGTTTATGACTCCTTGTTGCAAGGTGACTGCTTCTAAGTGAACATGGTGCACCTTATTTTATAATCACTGTGTTTAATGCAAATAAAAATCACAAACGGCTAAAAGCTTAGTCGGCTTAGTTTGTCCACCACAGAGTTTAGTGTGTAATTTGTTGAATGAGACTGCATAGGTTATATATAGGACTTTGTTTCAGGTATCATCAAATGTTTTAATAATCAAAAAGTTATTAAAAAAAAACAATTTAACACAACGGGTGGCTTAGTGGTTAGCATGTTCACCTCTTAGCGCTAAGGAATTCAAGATCAATTGAATTCTCCAAATTGCCCCACATAGTGTGTCTGTGTGAGTGAGTGTGGGCCCAGCTATAGATTGGCACCCTGTCCTGGGTGTATCTGCCAAGCGGCCAAAACGTTCTCCTCTGGATGGGCATGGGGAACCCCCTGCGACCCTAATAGAGGATAAAGCAGAAAATAATGAATGGATGGATGGGCGGCACAGTGGCTTAGTGTTAGCTTTTGTAACCTTAAAAAACACAATTACATTTTGTGGGCTTGTGAAGTAACCAAACTGCAAGGCATTACATTAAAACCAAAAACATGGATAAAGGTCAATTGAAGTCTCCAAATTACCCCATATAGTGTGTGTGTGTGTGTGTGTGTGTGTGTGTGTGTGTGAAACGTTCTTCCCGGGATGGGCATAGGGATATAGAGAGTATAGAGCCATATAGATATATATATATATAGATATCTCATAGATATATAGAGATATATAGAGAGAGATCTAATAGATATAGATATATACATATAGAGTGTCTGTGTGTGTGAGTGTGCCCAGCGATAGATTGGCACACTGTAAAGGGTGTATCTGCTCAGCGCCCGAAACATTCTCCCCTTGATGTGCATGGGGAACCCCCCCGCGACCCTAGGAGTGGATTGAGAGGAAGATAATGAATGAATGATATTTAACACAACACAGGTGCAGGGCGAAACGCAGTCACGTGACCGTAGAGCGCACGGTTTTTGGTCACGTGGACCGGTTCTCCGCGTGAGCGTGAGGACCGAGAGATTGTTGGTAGTCGAATTGTGTGAGTGTAGGTTGTCGTGACAGTTATAATATCAAACACTTCATTTTATCTGTAGCTGACCCACGACAGTCTGTAAAGAGTTAATCCGCTGTGTAGTGACGAGGTTCCGACGTTGGGTGTTTGACTTGCGTCGGACTTTGCCCGGCGGTTTAACCCACCTGTATACTGAATAAGGAAGTGCGAATGTCACACCCCTGTCACTGGGGTAGCTTCTGAAAGGAAGCCATAGCTGATACTAACTTTTCAAGGCGCTCGTTGCCAAAAGTTTCGGTTGTTTTTTTTTTTTGTTTACATTTTTTGTAGAAATCGCTAAACTGGTTTGAAGGCAAAGTGGAGGACAGGTGGACGGACAGTGTGTAAACAAAGTGAAGAAGGAAGGACAGGTGTCAGGCGGGCAGCAAGGGTAAGTAGCTGAGCAACCTGTTTACGTGTATAATACGGATTTGACTAATCCTTTTACTTTTGACTTGATTCTGTTTTATCTAAAACGTTTTGATGAAAACGGGCAGTTACTTAAGGTAGAAAAACGGCTACACCCTGCAAGTGCATTTGGTTTAAGCGACAAGGTGAGAATGAGCTTTTTTAGGCGTTTTTAATCGGATTTTAACGATCACTAGAATCAAAATGTTGCTTTAGCAGTAAAACCAGAGTGTTTTACAAATGAGAATCCTAAATAAAGTCGAATTGTCTAGCAGCCTACTTACAGTCAGACTCGGACACGTGACATTTAACCCAGGGTAAAGTAAATAATAAAGGTAAATAAAATGAATACCCAAAAACTATAACATCTCAAAAACATTTAAATGCGTTAAGTGATTTAAGGACATTGGTAAATACTTTGTGGATTGTAGATGATATTATACAATTAAAAGACAATATCAATTATTCTAAATAGTTTAGACAAAACCGTTTTCAAGAGCTTCAAATCAAGTCTCTGTATTATAACATAATTGCTTCACATTGGTATCCTATGTACAAAATGTTCATGTAAATGTAAAGTGCTTGTTGCCATCGACAGATTCTTGTCTAGTTATTCACAACATCTAACAACATGAGAAGGATTGTTACATGTCCATGTTCATTTGTTTACTGGAATAACTATAACTAGATTTTATAAATGGACTGACTGTCTCCGTCTTTTCTCGTCTCAGCTGTAACAACCCATTAGCAATGTGATGTTTACAAAATGGGAACTAATGCACAGACTTCTAACTGTAAAATAAAAAGAGATGATAAAATATAATATATTATAATATATATATATATATATATATATATATATATATATATATATATATATATATAATTTTCCCAAAAGTGATACTGTACATGTAATGAACATAGATTATAAATAAAAAGCTTTAATCGTTGAGATGTTTTATTACATGTTTAAAATTACTGATGCAACCATGACATAGGGTTTATTATAAAATGAGTATATCAAATGAGTATAAGGTGACGATGATAATGATGATTATTATTATTATCATAAACAAGTAGCAGCTCATATAAATAGTAACATATTGTGAAGTACTGAAAGTAAATAATTAAGTTTTTATTGTTATTCAGTTATAGTAAAGGTCTTGAATAAAAAAAGCCTGTAAATTATGAATAATTAACGAAGACTAGATAAAGATTCCTTGCTTTTTATGTCAGATCTTTTAGGTCTCAAATAATTGTTTTATTTTTTGAATTTATTATAGATGAATGAATCCTTTAAAATGCTTGCTGAAAGCACACAAGAGATGGCTTCTGAACATACTACAAATATATCATCTGCTCGATCTTTGTTGTTATCATCTGACATCAGTAACATGACAATAGTAATTTCAAAGAATGGGACTCCGGTGGAGGACCAGCTTTTCCTGAACACAGCTGCTGCACAAGCTCTCTCTGGGATATTTGTTTGGGCTGCACTGCTCATCACTTGTCATCAGGTAAAGTTGTATTCTCCAAAATTGTATTCATACAATCCCCACAATGTGGTCAAACTGTCCTGGTTCTGTACCTATTATTAGTATAAAAGCTTGGAGAGAAAGGTGCTGAATTCAAACTGGCATTTCAGAAACCTTTTGAGATTTAGTGCAAATCTCAGCCACAGAGGGCCAATGGCTGTAGCATACTACACTTGCAGTAAAATACAAAAACAAATCATCTAGGTGGAGGACATACTTTGTTTAGAACCACGTAATTCTCATTTTCTCCGCCCTTGCCTCTGGGTGGAGAGGTGAGATAATGCACTGAAATCTGAGCACGCCTGTCTGACTAAATAGAAGCATGAAAGTATTGAACCATTTGGTCTTTTTTTCACCGTGACCAGTAGTGAATCACAAAGATAAATGCTTGCTAGGAGGTATCAAGTGAGGAGGTTACTGCCATAACAGTAATATATAATAAGGAAAGCATCTATTCTTGACCTGCTAGAACTGCCAAAGTGTATTGATTAAAGCTTTTAATTATTTATTTAAAATCATTGTGTAGTGCAGATTTCACTGCACTTGTCATTTGAAGTTTATAATTTAGAAGTGTTCTTATATTTTATGTAACTTTTCCGAGGTTTAGGTTATAAAGCAAATTAACTATATAAAGTGAGAGAGTTAAATGCAACATTATAAAGTAGGGAAATAAAGTCATGTGGAAACAGTTTTTTTTTATATGTATTTAAAATAATGTATTAATGGATAAGCTAATTAACTTAAGTCAAAAATGTAAATAAAAATGTATTGGCATTGATTGTGTTATTTAGTAAGGATACAATTATTTATTTGGGATTTCGAGTAGTGTTTAGTGTTTTTTCTTGGCTATTTTTCATACATTACCTAATGTATGAAAAATAGCCACACTATGCACTTGCAGTAAAAACTATTGTCAATTGCATAGTTGGCCATTTACTCAATACTGTAAAACAAATTACATGCAAATTTTTTGTAATCTTAAATTTTTAATGTCAAGCAGCTGTTTCCTTTCATGTCAGTATGTCAGCTTTAACGTTCTTTAAAGTAAATATACAAGAACAAGCTATATACCAGACCAGGAAGAGCAAGTATGTTTGGAAATAACAGCTCCAAAACATTTTAAATGAGACATTTTATAAACACTGTCATCCTAATACTTTTGCTTAAATTGAAAAACCTTGCAAAAGCTGAAGTTCTAAAGCTTGCGAGAGGGCAGAGCTAATCATAAGCCAGCAGCCAAGGCATGCATGCCACCTGTTACAATCCAATTCCACTGTAGCAATGACAATAATGGACATTATTTATACAGCCCTTTTTTATTTATTTTGAAAGTGCCTTTCATAAGAAATGGGACAGCATAAAAAACAATATATAATAAAATATTTTGGATTATTAGTACCATTTAATAGAAATACCATGATGCAAAATGTCTGGAATTTACATAGCTCAAATGGTTAGAGATGTATACAATTATTTGAAGATTATTTTAACAAATTATTTTTCATTCATTCTTTATCTTCTGCTTAATCGTATATTAGCGTTATGGGGGCTTCTCCATGTATATCCAGGGGAGAACATTTTGGGTGCTGGGCAGATAAACCCACGACAGGGTGTAAATATATCGCTGGGCAAACTCACACATGCTGCGGTATTCTGATACACTATATTCTACACACTATACACTGCGTGCAGAATTATTAGGCAAGTTGTATTTTAAAGGATTATTTTTATTACTGAACAACAACTGTGTTCTCAATTAACACAAAAGATTCATAAATATCACAGCTTAATATTTTTGGAAGTTGGAGTGTTTTCTTTTATTTTTATTTTTTTAGATATTTTAGAAGGATATGTGTTTATGCAGGTAACTATTACTGTGCAGAATTATTAGGCAATTATTATTACTTAATAAAAACCAAATATGTTAACAATCTTACTTGTTTATTTTCACCAGGTGAATCAATATAACAACAGAAAATTTAGAAATAAATATTTCTGACATTCATAAACAAAAACAAAAACAAATCAGTGTCCAATATAGTCAGCTTTTCCTTATAATGACACTCAAAAGCCTTCTATCCATAGATTCTGTCAGTTGTTTGATCTGTTTATGATCAACATTGCGTGCAACAGCCACCACAGCCTCACAGACACTCAGAGAGCTGTACTGTTTTCCCTCCCTGTAGAGCTCACATTTTATGAGGGACCACAGGTTCTCTATGGGGTTCAGATCAGGTGAACAAGGGGGCCATGTCATTATTTTTTCTTCGTTTAGACCTTTACTGGCTAGCCATGCTGTGGAGTATTTGGATGCATGTGATGGAGCATTGTCCTGCATGAAAATCATGTTTTTCTTGAACGATACAGACTTCTTCCTGTACCACTGCTTGAAGAAGGTGTCTTCCAGAAACTGGCAGTAGGTCTGGGAATTGAGCTTCACTCCATCCTCAACCCGAAAAGGTCCCACAAGTTCATGGGTATCTTTGATGCCAGCCTATGCCAGTACCCTAACTCCACCTTGCTGGCGTCTGAGTCTGCCCTTTACTGATCCAGCCTCGGGCCCATCCATCTGGCCCATCAAGAGTCACTCTCATTTCATCAGTCGATAAAACCTTAAAAAAAATCAGTCTTAAGATATTTCTTGGCCCAGTCTTGACGTTTTATATTATGTTTCTTGTTCAAAGGTGGTCGTTTTTCAGTCTTCCTTACTTTGGCCATGTCCCTGAGTATCGCACACCGTGTGCTTTTTGATACTCCAGTAACGTTGCAGCACTGAAATATGGCTAAACTGGTGGCTAATGGCATCTTGTCAGCTTCACGCTTGATTTTCCTCAATTCAGGGGCAGTTATTTTGTGCCTTTTTTTTCAAACACGCTTCTTGCAACCCTGTTGGCTATTTGCCATGAAACGCTTGATTGTTTACTGATCACGCTTCAAAAGTTTGGCAATTTCAAGAATTTCATTTTGCCAAAGGAAAGGAAGTTGGCAAATAATTAAGCACACCTTATATAGGGTGTTGCTATCATTTAGACAACACCCCTCCTTATTACAGAGATGCACATCACCAGATTTACTTAATTGGTAGTTGGCTTTCAAGCCTATACAGCTTGGAGTAGGACAACATGTATAAAAAGGATGATGTGATCAAAATACTCATTTCCCTAAAAATTCTGCACACAGTATATAGGAACAATTTAGAGCATCTAGTTTACATCCATTTTGAATCAATGATTTTGGATTGTAAAAGTGAAGAACCCGGAGGAAACCCACGCATACACTGGGAGAACATGGAACTTCTCATGCAACCCAGATCAAGACTTGAACCTGGATTTCCAGTGCTGAGAGGTGGACATGCTAACCACTAGGCCACCGTGTCACCCTAAATTAATAATAGAGTGAAAAAAATTAATAATACAACAGTAACATGCTGGGTGTGTGTATATATATATATATATAAAGATCTTTTGGCAGTCTTACTCAGATGTGTGGGCGAATAAATAAGCCTTTCATCTAAGATGCAGAAAATCAGAAGTAAGTTTGCATCATAAACTAAAGTAGAAGTGCTATTTCACAGTTGAGAAGCCCTGTTCTCGTTTAACTCAACTCAGTAATTTTCAAACCAGACCATGTTCTGTTTTATATGTCAAAAAAAAAAAAAACTGTGCAATCAGCAAAACTGGGTTAAGGATCAACCCTTTTTAGTTTTTGTCAAAAGTCATGTTGCTACATTCTGAACTTTTAGTTAGATTTTTTTATAATAGAAAATGTTTGTCATAAAACTTACTATTTCAGCTTAATAAAAAGTGTTTGCATGCTCTGTCATAAGTTTGGACCCATCTAATCTTTTGGATTTATTTTTGCTTTTTGTATTATCACTTTCAGTTACTGTTAAGTGGGTCAACCTTGAAGTAATTAACTTTCTAGTTCTACACTTCCAGACTGTGGTGCATCTGTTTGTGATCTACAGTACATATGTACGTTTACTCTGTTCTCTAATGGTCAGGACCCCAATGGTACCACTACAGAGCATGTGCTATTTGGTTGGTGCATTATTTCTATCACAGCAGTTTAAGTTTAAGGTGTTTAAATAAAACTACAGCAGCACTGGTGCACTAAAACCCCCTCACCTCACCAGTGTCACTGCAGACCTGACAAACAATACACCACCCAAATTATACCTGTTTTGTGTACCTGCCCCCCAAACAGGGGACTAACAAAAAAAAGAAAACAGATGTACTTAAGGCTGTAATTGTAAAACTACAAAGTCCATCTATATGGTGAATGGAGAAAATAGATGATGGAGCAATAAGGCAGTGTGTCCAAACATTTGACCGGTACTGTAGTTATTGCAGTTGGATTATTGGTAAAATACTGCACACAGATTTTCACCACATACAATGCTGTTATTACAGCAGGTGCCAAACTTCTTGAAAGCACAGATGGTTCAGTTATGTGAAATGGAACAGAAAGAATTATGTGATGCTATAACATCAAACATGAAATCAGTGCTTACTATTTTTACTTACTACTAGCCAAGTTTTATACTGTAACGCTTTAAAGAAATAAGGCAAAAATACTACATTTGTTCATTTATATACTGAAAAAAGGCCAGGCATCCTGTCTACCTTATATTGATTGACACATGTATATATGCACAGTTCCCTCTAAAAGTAATGGAACTGCAATGTCAATTCATCAAATTTTGCAGTGTCCTAAAGTCAGTTCAAAACAGAAGAAGACTGATTTGGCATTTAAATAACATGGAACATATCACATTTTGTATCAGTCCATTTAGTTTGTAGGTAACTGGTGTTTCTTGTTACCTAGGTGTGTACAGGTAGATTGAGTGTTGATAGTGATAATTTGATACCAGCTTTGTGTTAACATTTGAATACTGCATTTGATGTTATAAAAAGATAATCTAACATAAAAATAACTTTCTATAAAAGTAAAAAAAATAAAATCAACTGAGAAAAGACAGAAAATCAATGAGAGATGTTGCATGAACATTATGTAAAGTCAGTATGATGACATGGTATGTCATGCATAAGAATGAAATCAATGGTGTGCTGATTGGCCAAGGAAAACAACAGCAGCTATTAAAAGAAACATTGTAAAAAGTGCATATATGTGGGTTTTCGACAACCTCACAAAACATGCAAGTACAGTGGTGCCACATACTTTTATTATTTCAAGAGGTCATTTGAACGCTAAAATCTGAATCATTTAAAAAAAAAAAATTTGTTAAAGGTAAAGCTAAATTAATTTATACCAATACTGTATATAGTATAATAATTCCAATTAGCTTGCAACAAGTACACATAATTTAAAGTATAAAAAAAGTTAATGTAAATGCGTTAAATTTACACGAGAGATGAAAACGATAAATAATAGATAGAGAGAGAGAGAGAGAAAGACAGAGATTTTCAAGTCTAGTTTAATTAGAAGGTTGCTTCTAATAAGGTGTTTAATTGCTTTTATATTTCTACTTCTGGTGACTGATGTGGACACACCTTAGACTCTGTCAGTTAATTTAATCTAGCATTTTTTTCTTTCCCCATTACTTAAAAAAAATGATTTAATCAGTTCTATGTTTATCATGTTAATCATCTTAATAACGTCAATTGTCAAAATGTTCTTATGTCTAACCTGATCAGTGTATGCATGAGTTGAGAGGCTGAGTATTGGCTTAGACTCAAAATTCTGTTATCACAAAATATCTATTGCACCGGCACAACATTGATCTTTAGCAATGTAAAGTAATGCAGCTTTCAGGCCTGAGTGATAAACTCACCAGACATTACATACAGCTTTGGCACATCTAATATGGACAGGCTGTATGAAGCTTCTTGTTTGTTAATAAGAAAACAGATAACCATGGAAAAGAACGGAATAGTGTCACAGAGTGGTGATAGCTTTTACAGTAAAAGAGGCCAATGCTTACTCAGTTGTGCAGTCACTGTCATTTGGGGAGGCAAAGTTGAAAAATAAATTAGCATCATAGTTTTTTCAGTATTTACATGTGCAGTTTTGATACTTTGCACATAGAATTTTGTTATTTGCAGGGAAAGGCTAATGATTGATACCAGAAATATTGTGACCTTTAAGAGATTTTCTGAATAATAAATTTTCAAACATGAAATCAGTGCTTACTACTTTTAGCTAGGTTTTATACCGTAATGCTTTAAAGAAATAAGGCAAAAATACTACATTTGTTCATTTATTTACTGAAAAAAGATCAGGTGTCCTGACCAGTAAATCTGACCGAAACCATGAAACTCCTCATTCAAACCAACAAAATTTATTTTTGTTCTCGTTTGTCCACAAAACTTAATTCCAATAATAATGGATTTTGGAGTTTTGGCAGAGCGGTTGCTTTTTGCAAACCTGCCGTGTACACAGTTGTTCTTGGTTTTCGTCTGGTACTAGACCTATGGACATTACAATTAACCAGGTTCAGAAAGGCATATAAATGCTTAAAAAGTTTCTATGTGACATGACAGACTAGAATTACATATTTTGGTATAACCTTTCATTGTGAAGATTAGACTTTAATAGATCCATGTTATTTAAATAAAACAGGGTGCTAACTTGCACCTGAAGGGCATAATATTTAAGTTTGACTAATTTTATAAAATTCACATAGTTTTGCCACTTATGTGACATATAAGATAAGAGAAACTTTTATTATACCACAAGGGGAAATGTGCAAATTATATGAATATAATTGGATTATTTTCCTTTTTTTATGCAGACATTTAGAAAATTTAAAAGGGTTCACAACTTGTTGTGTTGGTTTCAGCTGTTGTATAGTGATTTCACAACATGCACAGTTCAGTTGGGATGATTTAAAAAAAAAAAAAAAAAACAGGCTTCGGCTGCCCTGGTAATTATCATTTAATTATTGTTTTGTTATATCACTGCCAACACCTTAACTAGATCAAGCCGTCCTCCCTTTTTTTTGTCAATCTTATAACCAGTGCCAGGTCGGTATTGGTCCCTGAAGCCAACAATGTCCCATAGCCTTGCACAAAACTGGCCAGGCAAGAATAGTAGCAAATAAAAAGGCATGTTTTGTAAGTGTGTCAGACAGTCTTTTTTAGGACTTAAATTATTAAACCAAATTTAACTCTTTATGCATGTAAAGCAAAAACAATACATGAAACCCCAAGTGCAAAGCTGCAGAAGCCTTATATAAACTAAGTAAGAGTTTAGAGTCAGTAAGTAGTAAATCTGAGGAGTAGTTAGGTTTTTTAATTAAATTATTAAAAGTTTATTTCCAGAACTAATGCTTTTGTCTGTTTTAGTTTTTAGATGTGGATTTTTCTTAAGACATTATACATTACACTTCATTATCAAATAGGGCTAGTTAAAGCAAGCTTGTATGTTTATGGTGTTAAACTTATATTTAAAGACTTACAAGAGAGGGTGGTTATACTTATCTAAATTATAAGTCATCTATTAACCATTGTATCTGGCCCATATTTGTAGTGCTATAGCGACTGGCAGGAGTGATTACCCTTTCCTACTGTCAGCAGTACGCTATAAAGCCAAGCAGGCCGTGGGCTTATTTTTCTTTGTGCAGTACAGACGAAATGGGCCAAATCAATCTAGATGCTGACTCACCTTAGTTCTATACAGCCCCCAAATACATTAGTCTTACACCCACATAAGAGCCATATAAAAATCAGACTTTCATGTGATTCAGCGCATATGGAATATGTCTAGTCTATAATAGTTACTTTATGGAGTGATGAATGTCTCACACATTTTTCATGAAAAGATTTGCAGTCCTATCTGGCTGTACCATGTATTTAATACTGCAATTAAAAGTGAAATCCATTATTGGTGTAATAAAATTGCATGATCCAGGGGAGAGCAAGTTCATGTTTGGACAGTTTTACTGTAATATATGTAAATTGCTTCTTCTCCCTGGTTCTGTTATTGTTGCAGTTGTTATTATTATTATTAATCCTTGCCTGTTTTGTTATGTCTTCCTGATTTGTTTTCACTGCCATCTTCACTTCCTTTTTTATAACTAAACAGTTTTAGGCATTATTTTATTTTGTTTCCCACCCTGTGTCTCCAGCTCTGTTCCAGTTTGCTGTTGGTAATGCATTTTAATATTGTTTATCTTTTCCTCCAAGGGCTCCTGTTGCTTCACCAATAGCACAGTGTTGGGTCAAGATGAATTCAGAGTTGCATGTATTTAGAAATTATTGCCTTTTTTATTTAATCATTTTTAAGCTTAGATATTTTATATATAAAATAATGCTGACACTTTTTCTTTAATTTTTCAAAGTTGCATTAAAATGATTTTTTGTGTTTAATACAGATTTATTTACACCTGAGGTCCTACACTGTCCCTAACGAGCAGAGGTACATCATCCGCATCCTCTTTATCGTGCCCATCTATGCCTTTGACTCTTGGCTAAGTCTCCTTTTTATCAGCAATGATCAGTACTATGTCTATTTTGACTCCATCCGCGACTGCTATGAAGGTATGAAATGATTTTCTACATTTATTTACCTTTTATTTATGCGGACATGCAAAGACATGACTTTGTTTTTACTGAACTAATATAAAAATGATAATAATTATTATTATAATGATAAAAAAGATTGCAGCTATCACGTAACTGCTCAAACTTGTTTATCTCACTCTACTTCATGTACACAAATAACCACAACAGTCTCATCACCTGCATCTGACTTCTTTTAACAGCTTCTTGTCTTGCTTACATTCCACTTTTAAATATTGGCTATTGGGGGATGGAAAAGTCTTTCATAAAACCTTATTAGATTATTAGATTTTTTTTATTTCAGATATTTAAACAAAATGTTATTTATTTATAAATCAAATAAATTAATTATACCCCATTTCTTTTTGTCAAATATTGTGTTGTGTTTTAAAAGCAATAAAGTTTACATAAACTGTACTGGAATTAGTGAGTAACTTTTATCAACAGATTTATTTTTCTTCAAAACCATTTGTTAAAAATGTTCCTTCACAAAGAGAAGGTATAATGTAGAATAGGATTAACCTTATTATCTTAAGCTTTCTAATGTATAAGCCTCCCTTAAATAGCACAGGATTACATGAGATTTTCTTGGAGAGTCAATAAACAATGGCCTATGTTTCCAATGTAGAATAAACTAAAGTTTCTCTTAATGCATGTATATGAAATTGATGTGCAGATTTCTGTTAATAAAGATTTTCGTCCTTCACAGCTTTTGTAATCTACAACTTCCTTAGTCTGTCTTTTGAGTATCTTGGAGGAGAGAGTGCTATTATGGCAGAAATACGAGGAAAACAGATTCGGTAAGTGTCATTCTGTGCGTCTGGTATAGTAATACCACAAGTGTCTGGTTGCAAAAACACATTTTCATATCAATGTATCCAAAAGTGGGGAATGTTATACTTGAGATGTATAACATATTTCCTGTTAAACATCTACTGACCTTTAATTTTACTGCTTTATTCTTACAAAATTTAGTCTAATCCAACCATGGTCAGACTGTAAACAGACCACAAATAGTCTGGAAATGGTTCTCTGCCTGGGCTGCTTGCCAACAGGCTTTTAATTCCCCTGCCTTTATATTTTTTGCTTTAGCAATACACTATGGGTTATTGTTATTATGAAACAGAAGCTTATTGTTAATACCATGATCTGGCTAGACTGCAACATGATCCATTAGATATCTTTAATTGCCTAATTTAAACTTGATTTTTATTTAAAAAGCTCAAATGAGAAATGAGCAATAATCGTTTGATAAAGACCTGTGTAGTATTTTCTAGCTGCTGACCTTGGGGAACATTGGGTCAAATTCAGCTTCTGACATAAGTTTGTCAAAAATACACATTTATAAAAATTATATTGAATATACATCTGTGCAGTGATGCTTAAAAATGGTGAACCTTTTAGAAGATTCGATAAATATGATTCAAAATCAGATGGATTGTCTACAAGTGTACAGAATTTCCTGACATTTAGAATTTGCTGACATATCATTTAGGAGCAATTTCAATTTATTTATCTACCTGACTTGTGTGATTGAGGAAAAAAATGAGAGGAGACCCACACAGATGCACAAATAACTGAAAAGACTTGGATGATGGCATTGATGTACTCTGAGCAGCCCATCCTACAGAGAAGTTCAATAGGATTAAGCAAGTTCATGCTTCAGAGACAATGTACTAATAATAATACTAATGTTGCAAATAGCACTATATAACGCAGTGCTATTGAACTACTACAGAGTAGATGATTGTCATTAGATTTTTTTCATGTTGCATATTCTCTGTGTTCAGAGTCCACTACTAGGAGAACAACAAACTACAGTGATTTCTTTGGCAGGATAAAGGAATATTTTGTTTAAATGAGAAGCATTTTGTTTGGAAAAGAGTAGATACTGCATTCCAGTTTGAGAACCTATAGTATTCTAGTATTCTATGGTAGTATTCTAGTTTGAGTCTGTGTTTTATATCTTGGGCAGGACAGCTTGCCATTTTTATTTGAATTGTACCAACAAATCTTTAGTTAAGTTACAGTTTCAGCAATGTGTCACAAAAATACAGATTGTAAAGCTTTCACCTTTGTGAGATTTATAATATAGAATCATGTATTCCATAAAAGGTCTTGACAATTTAAAGCTTCACGGTGTCATTCTAACCTTATTGTCAACATTAAACAAAAGAGAATATTTATGCTTTTTTTGGTACTTCATTGACTTGTTAGTTGCTTGTAAAAATACTTAGACACAGTGATATTCATACCAACAATTATAAATGGTGTGGTGCCGATAAATAATTATTTTATTTTATTTATTATTTAATTTTTTAATGGAAATTTTCAAAAAACACTGGATGTTTGAACATACAGCTGGATTAAAATTTATTTGTAGCCAGACTGATATTAGTGGGCACAAATATACAGACACAGAAAAAAATTCCACATTTAACCCATCTGTGCAGTAAAACACACACATACACACACTGCTGAAGTACGCAAACGTGCCCGGAGTGGTGTGCAGCCTTGTACACGGTGCCCAGGGAACAATCAGGGTTAGGTGCTTGGCTCAAGGGCACTTCAACCAAAGTATTTGGTGAGACCGGAAATCGAATTGGGGACCTTTAGGTCGCATCGCTGGTTCCTTAACTACAAGCCTATGACTGCCCCTAAATATAAGTACATTATAAAGGCATGCATAGAAAGATGCATAATATTTCTATAGAAGCTGACTGGGGATAGGCAATCATGTTTAAAATGTTTACTGTGGATGTGGTTGTGTCAATTAGTTATAATGTAGTTAACTCTGGACATCCCCTGCTTTACCTGATTGGTTTGGTATAAACTAAATAGGGTTAACTAAATTTTTTCTTGCTAATTCTGCCGCTCCACAGCATGACTGAGGATTTTCAAATGCTCTACACTGCCCTTTTAATAGTAAAAGGCAGTATAAATGGAGCAGCAAAAAGTATTTTGCTATAAAGATAAATATAAAGCTAATCATTACACAGTTGGGAACTCCTATTCATTTTGCTTTCTGTTTTTTTTTGTCCGATGTTTCTAATCAGAGCAGTTTTTTGTAACCCTTATGATTACTGTCGTATTTGCCTGTGTATTTTGACACTTCTTTATGAAACTCTGTTTAAGAGTTTTAAGTAGTTTAAGTTAAAAATAATCTTACAAAAAAAAAAAACTTTTTTATCTTTGGAACAACAAATGAGCAAAGACTTTCTTTTTTAGCATGCCTATACCCCTTAACAGGAAACAAGGTCAATAAAGACATGATTCGATATGTTTTGTGTACAGGAAGTGCAGACGTTACCACAAACCTTGACTTTAATCACATTAAATGCATTTGGAATCAATTGAATAAGCAGTTGTCAGGCCTTCTTACACACACCACATTTGGGCTGAAAGGGTGTTTACTGAAAATAATTGAATTATTGAATTATTATAAATAGAAAACTTACTTTTTCAAACCTTCTAGTCGAGTTAGCATTTAACCACAATCTACCACACCAGCACCAGCTAACTTCTTTAGAAGTCTTTGATGCCCCCTCTTACCCAACACTAAAATATCTGATGGAAAGCCTTCTGTAGAAATTATCTGGACCAGTTGTGATGGATTGTGTTGTATGGGTAATACAATGATGCGTAAAAGTTTGCAAACCATTTAGATTTTTCAGCATATCTGCATAAATGTGATAAAATTCAACACTTGATTTTCAAACAAGCCCCAAAAAGTTACAATTATAAGAAAAACAAAAATTACTCTTGGTCATTTATTTTTTGGGAAAGAATGATCCAATTTAGCATAGCTGTGCATGACAAAAGTATCTGAACCTTTACTTTCAGTATTTGGTGTGCAGCAATAACCACAAAAAAGTTACCTCACACACACACACCTGACTCCAATTTCACCTTTAAATTATCTGCCATTCCGAAAGGTTAACTTACAATTATAGATTATTGAATCATTTCCCACAAACAGTAAATGAGTAAGTCTAAGAATTTTGTCTGCTATGTTTGATTTTGGTTCTCTGTAGTACTTTTTTGGAAATCTGTGGAAATACTGTATTAAATATTCTAGGGATTACAAGCTTTAGGGCACCACTGTATTTTTAAAAATAAAAATATTCAATAAATCCTTATGTGGCAGCAAGGTGGCTTAGTGGTTAGCACGTTCGCCTCTCAGCTCTAGGGATTCCCGGTTCGAATCCCCATCTGGGTGGAGTTTTCATGTTCTCCCCGTGTCCGCGTGGGTTTCCTCCGGGTTCTTTTGTTTCCTCCCACAGTCCAAAAACATGGATCAAGTCAATTGAATTCTTAAAATTGCCCCATATAGAGTGTGTTTGTGTGAGTGAATGTGTGCCCAGCGATGGATTGGCGTCCTGTCCTGGATCTATCTGCCCAGCGCCCGAGGGCATAGGGAACCCCACCGCGACCCTAATAGAGGAAAAAGCGGGAGATAATGAATGAATGAATAAAGCAAAGAACAGATTAAACATAAGGATTTTCATTCAACATATTGTAAACGTAATGGTTATACAACATTTAATGTCCTCTTAATTTAATATTTACTTTAGTGCACTAAAATTATTAAAAAGGTTGTTTCATGAAGAGTGGTATTTTTCTTAACAACATTTGCAAGGGTTTAGAGGACTGACAGAAAATATATAGTGTAGTTTTTAGTATTTTAAAGCTTTTGTCATTGAAATTATTGTAGGTAATCCTGTTTAAATGCATATAATTAAATGTATTATATAAATGTATATAATGGTCTGCTGATATTTGCCATGTTTTGTCCTGTTTTTTTTTCAACAGGTCAAGTTGTATGTATGGTACATGCTGTTTGTCTGGAATGAGTTACTCTATTGGCTTTCTGAGATTTTGCAAACAGGTTTGTGTATATTTTTGATGATCTGGTATCTGAGGTAATATCTGTAAACAATATAAAGTTGCTGGTATGATCTGAAGGGGCTTTGGTTGGTTAGAAGGTTTAGCAGCAGCATTATGTGAAAATGAAAATGTCAATTGAGAACCTGAATGTACTCAAAAATATAGTGTCCTACAGCTAACGTAAGGAATCATTTTCACACATAAATTGGCCTACAGTTCAGAGTCTTGACTTCTTTAAGGCTTTTAGGATGAGAGAGAGAGAAGACTTGGGTCCACATTTTTGTTATTAAAGTGGTTCTACATTTCTAGATATTTTTATAATAACTCTGCCAATAAAAAATGCAACTCTGGACAAAATTAATTGTTTACAAATTATAGAAATAGTAGCTTTGCATAAGATTGTACGAAAGAGTCCAACAAAATATGTGTCAAATCTTTGGCCAGACCGTGTGGATACTGTTGACATTGGAGGTTTTATTCGCTCCCAATGTCAATGGTAAAAACACACTTATAAAATATCTTAACCTTTTTACCTTAAAAAAAAAACAATTGCACATTGTTTTCATCCACTTTCTGTCAGATAACATCCATCCAAGCAAGCTTAAAAGGAAAAAAAAAAACAAGAAGGCAAGTTAAATCAACTTGGTAATAAACAGAGAAATAATCGGAACTGTCAAGGTGATGCTGCCTGCAGAGAGGCTGGTGAAGCTCTCAGCACTCTCACAATAATGTTGATGGAAATTGGATTTGAAAGTTTCTGGTTCAAACAGTGAATAGTCTGTGAAATGAACTTCTTAGATTGAAAAATGGGAACTCTAATCACATGGTTCTTTTTGACTGGACCTCTACGTGAAGGTTTTTTAAAGTGGGTCATAGCTATATGTTCACAAAGAGAAATTAATAAAATTTGTTAATAAATTGGTTACTTGTTTCAATTTGAATTATTTAAATTAGCTTCAACATTATCAGGTAATTATGACTACACACACACACATATATATATATATATATATATATATATATATATATATATATATATATATATATATATATATATATATATATATATATATATGTGTGTGTGTGTGTGTGTGTGTGCCTGGTACCTCAGATATCATGTGTGCGTGTGTGTGTATTTATATATATAAGCTTGAGCAAATATAAGCTTGTCTAATAATGTCCTACTGCTTAGTTCACAATGAAGTTAGTTTAAATGCACTTGCCACTGAATCCTCTTCGACTGGTGTCAGATTTACCCATTTTATTTAATTAAATTTTGATTGATTTAAATTCAGAATTATTGATTGTGTTTTTTTCATTATGTGGTTGTTTAGGAATAGATTTATTCACTTTCTATTATTTCTGAGGAAGAAATCTGAAATAGCCTTTAAATAAATCCAATTTAAAAAACCTCCTGAAATTAAATTTGAAGTAATTTTTTTGCTGTATTTTGGTATGAATTTTGGTCTTTAATCATTTAAAATACCATCTCTCATCTAGGCAACACTCCAGTTCTGTGTTGTGAAACCCATTATGGCTGTCATCACTATTTTCCTACAAGCCTTTGGAAAGTACCATGATGGAGATTTCAAGTAAGTTGATTTTATTTTGTTATATCGCTTTATGTATGTGAACATAAAATAAAAATCCTAATCATCTTTTTTTATCAAAAGCACTGCTTTGTTTTAGGTAAAGCAATATGGAAATTAATAATTTTTTCTTATTCTGTTTCTATAGTGTCAATGGAGGCTACCTCTACATTACCATCATCTACAACTTCTCTGTTAGTCTGGCCCTTTATGCTCTGTTCCTTTTCTACTCTGCCACCAGCGATCTATTGAGACCATTTGAGCCAGTACTTAAATTCCTCACCATCAAATCAGTTATCTTCCTCTCCTTCTGGCAAGGTATGTGTAGATGTGTCATTAAATCCCCCATGACATACTCTCATTTGTAAGTCATTTTGGATAAAAGCATCTCCTGAAACATAAATTAAAGCTCTTCCTACAGGGGTGCATAATCATGGGAGGACACATTTTTCAAGTTTGGATATGTTAACACAAAATTACAGTTCATGTACTAAATATACACTGTGTGTGTGTGTGTGTGTTCATGTATAGAGAAACACATCTCCAAAGTTGGGATATGATTTTCATGTTTTTCAATAGTTTTAATTTATCAAGAATTTACATTGTATTATATTATACTGTCTACATTTTTATTATTATTATTATACTGTCTAAAGAAAAACAAAAGTTGAGCTCACATATATTTTAGGTTTATTTTATATATATATATATATGGCACAGGTTTGCTGTGTGATTGTTTTTATAACCTCATGCCAATGTTTTTGCCTATATCTTTTTCTGTTTTTAACTGAGATCTGGGTTTAATGGTGTATGGATCAGATCCATACAATTGTATACTATGTATGCATACTATGTAAACGATCCCTTATGGTCCCTGAACCACTGTTATTTATTTATTAATTTTTTACAATTTAAGACAGATGATTGTTAGTAGGATTATGTCAGTCTGTGGGATGAATTTAGTAATTTTGTACCTTGTACTGATTAATTTTATTACCACACAAGGTTGCTGTGATGACCAGATGGAGCTGTATCACTTCATCACGTTACATCCTCTAATAATCTTTATTTTATTTAGTTTAGGGGTCCTCAACATGGTTTTGTTACAGGTTCTCGTGTAGGATTTTGCTTTGCAACTGTAATATTAATAATCAAAGCATTTTGTTTCTTTTAGGTATGATTCTGGCCATACTGGAGCGATGTGGTGTGATTCCAGAAGCGTTGATTATTGATGGGAATGAGGTGGGCGCTGGCTCAGTGGCAGCTGGCTGGCAAAACTTCATCATTTGTATCGAAATGTTCTTTGCTGCGATTGCATTTCGGTATGCCTACACATACGATGTATACCAAGAAAAGAAAACCCATGCTCCAGGTTAGAAGACTGTTTACCCATTTTCCTTCGATTTATTTGATTTAAAATTTTATACATGGGAAAGTTTGTCTAGCTGCTTCACAAAAGCTGGATAGAAAATACTATGTCTCAATGGGGTGGCTGGAAACAGCAGGAGTCAGTGTTCAGAGGAATTTATGAAGTTTAGCTTCCATTTACTGCTCTCAAGGCACTATGTTTACTAAATAACATAGATCTGTGGTCCAGAAGCAAAACATTTTATTTAAGGTTATTGAAAAACCTGATACTTTACTAGACAACAGATGGTTTATCTGTGAGTTTGGATTTACAGTTTGAGAGTAAAGATGTAGCAGAAGAAGGGAATGCTTGGTGCCTTTTATCAAGGCTTCAAAAGCACCTTGATTTGGGATTCTTCAGTGTGCAAGTTTTCAGTCCGCATAGCAAATTTAGATTTTTTTCTCCCATCCAAGAACTAATGACATAGTAGCCTCTGAATGTCAAGTAGTGTGTTAGATGGTGTCTCAGTGTGGCCTGCGTAAAGAAAAGCTGAAATTCTGTAACCGATAAAGCTGCATGATGCTGTATCTGTGTGGATTTTAATGCCAATTTAAAATCACAAGGGATGGCTGCTGTCACTCTGAGTAGCAGAGGCAATGTAGAGAATTTGACTATGTGAATAGTAATTTATTATCAGCGGTTTCGTGACTAGCCATTTGAGTACTTCAGAAGCCTTGATTATAAACCCCATGTGAGGTTACACACCTCCCAGTTGTTTATAAAGTTTTGCTAACTTTGAAACAAGAGGGAGCAATGCTTCCACTGATCCGCTGACCTTTAGCTGCTTGGGAAAAGGTCAGGAGTAGCCAGATCTTAGCAGCCGTGCTTGAGCATGCCTGTAGATTAGCCTTTTGCTCATGGAGCTAAGCCAACCATGTAGCCGCTCAGTGTGCTGACCTGGAGATAACAACCTTTCACTATACTATTATGTGATTACCCTTCAGCAAACCGTCCACTGACCTACAGCAGACACCTACTGTGCTCTCTGTAAGATTGCACCGCCTGTAGACTACTGGAGGGTAGGAGAATTGACTCATGGTCTCACCTAAAGATGATTACCTTGAGACTTTAATTAAATTCCTCATCTATTGCCTGCAAAAGCTTCTATAAAGTTCCATGTGTGGAACTGGCTAAAGTTCATGATTTCTTTAATCATTTGTACTAGTCAGTGAAAGCAGTGTCTCTGGCAAAAAAATGAAACAAGAATGATTTAGCATCACCATCTGGGAGTATGAGGAATGAGTCAGTCTTTTTTTTTCTCCTTTTTTCCTCCATTTTTTTTTTTTATCTACTTTCCCTACAAGAGCAGCGGGGTCACATTATGTTAGTGCCTGTGGCAGGTTGTGCTCACAAAGCTGCAAATAATATAATGTAACTTTGAGGATTTATTCAACCTGAAAATTCCAGTATGTATTGTAAAATAATTAAATGGGAAAACGCTAACATTCCTCAGTCAAGTTCTTGCAATTTGACTATTTTCTTAAGGCTTTCAGATGCCTGCAGTTTGGTTGCAGATGTAGTATCATTGTATACATTCCATTTTTTCACTTTACCAGTTGATTTTACTGATCACCTTTAGGAAAAGAGCTAAATAAATCGATATAAGATTTAAACAATGTCATATAAGTGGGAGAAGCACAGCTGTGTGTCTAATTATGCCCAGCTGGGCAGATATTCATAATAACAGTACATTCTTGACTCATTTTTTATGTAATAATTTGTCATGCATTTTGGTATTCAGCAATATTAAAAGGTCCACATAAAAACACTATTATCATAAATGTAAAAAATTTCTAAAACCATTTGAAAAATTATTCAATCTCATTAGAGTCTTCACCACAACTATAAAAACAGTGGTGAACAATATTTTAAGGATCACATTCAAAGCGCTTTGATGATAACCAATTAACTCCGCCCTCAATTGACAGGTTGTCATGCTTGAAACATTGCAGATGACACTGCAGAGACTCATCTCATACAATAATCAGATGAATAAAAAGATGATGATATAAACGAAATTGGTATGCCAAGTTTTCATGTTCTACACAAACAGCATGAAAAGGTTTTTTTGTTACCATTCTTGTTCTTGATGTATGGGTCACAGACTAAAACAGGTTTTGATTTTGTTTATTTATGGGTTTTTTTGGCCATTGAGCACATTTGCACTGGTCCTTGATCTGGAGTTTAGTGAGTATTCAAACAATAAAGATCTGGTTTGCAGTCTTTATCTGTTATGCCATTTCCTAAGGTCTTTAACCTTAAACTGTTTGAATTGTATGCCACATAGCATTCTATTAGTTCCTTTGGATAAACTTGCTGACTAAATGCATTCAATCCAATTTGAATAAAGTGTTTAAAATTATTTTTCTTCAATAAACAAGGACTGCAGATGTGGACACACTCAAAGTATTTGTAGTGCTGACATGTGCCAGATGCAGTATCACACAAACCATGTAGAGGCAGCAGTAAAGCACCTAATGCTGCAATTGTGCCTTTTGTGCCTAATGTCATAAAATGTAACAATAAATATAACGTTTTGTTTTGTTTTGTTTTGCTTTGTCCAAATAGATAATGTCGCCCCTATGCACAGCATCTCTAGTGGACTGAAGGAGACCATTAACCCCGGTGACATGGTGCAGGATGCTATTCACAACTTCTCACCAGCATACCAGCAATACACCCAACAGTCTACACAGGAGGTGGTACAGCCAAGTCAGAATGGCAAGCTTGGCCCTGTCATCGCCAAGAGTCCGAAGAAGTCTGACAAAATCACCCTTATCGACACAGACGATGAATTCTAAAGAGTGGCACATTATGGATTTAAAGAAATGGGAAAAGACTAGCATGTAATAGGGCCTCCCAACTCAGACAGAATGATCAGCGCGCTCAGTTTCTGAGTACTTAATCCCAAATTGATCTGAGTCTCTTTAAAGCCCTGCTAATAAAGGCGTATTAATAATGACTGTGTGCCCAAATCCAGTGAAAATGAGTACAATAGGTAATAGGAAAGGATTAGCAGAATTAAGACTCATGAATTTCCTGCCAGCATCAAAGGAAAGTTATCGCCTGTCCTTGCATAATTTTGGCACTCATGCTTCCCCCACTCTCGTGTAGCTGACAAAACCATCATAACAGTGTTGGCATCCCTTCCTGACTCCCAGCTGTGTTAAAGCATACAAGATAAACTTTAAGAGGTTTTGTGGGGGTTGTCAGAGATCTCGCTCCGGCTGTGCCCGTCACTTCACAGAGCCATTTTTAATGTGCACCAATCGAAGTATATGCAGTGGCCTTCTGCCTTGGTCTGTTGACCATGTTGTTTCCCAACATGGCAGGGCTTTTGAACACCACCATTTACCTTGGCCCTGTAAGACTTTTCATATTATTTGCATCAAGCACAAAATGAAGGGCTTTAATCCCACTCATGTTTGACTAGGAAGCTTTAAATTTCATACCGTACACTGTAAGCAGCTTTAAACACACCTGTATAGTCAGGAAACTTCAGCAGCCCTGTTTGTAAAGGGCTGTCTGCTTTTAATTCTAGATAATTTGTATATAATTGCTTTTGTTCTGTTCTGTTTGTAAATGTGTGATAAATTCATATAAATGGTTGTTTTTTTTATGTTCCGTTTACTCAGTATCTTTACTGTTTTTATTAAAGACAATTATTAAACACTTTTTAAAAAAGGCCAAGTAATCTTGAAATAAACAATTTTTCAGGACTGTGCTGGTAAATATAAGCCATAATTGTACTTATGATATTGTTTTACGAAGCCTAGCAAAAAGATAGAAGGTGTGTACTCTCAATAATGTCATGGCTTGATAAACGGCTCATTCAATCAGATTTAAGGACTTAAACTACCCATTTTATAAAATGCATTAGATGTTATAGTCAAACCAAATGTGGACACCTTACCATCAGGTCTATATAAGCTTCAGTATGTCATGAAATCACGCTCATCATATGGAGTCGGTTGAAACATACATCTCCATTTCACCTGACTTTGTGCTGTTTGAGAAAATTGAAATCCCTGAAGGAAATCTACAAAAGCAAGGGAAGGATATTTAGCATACACCTTATTTCTACAAAGCTGCTCTTTGTATTTCTTTGATTATAGACTGTGGTCTATTTGTTTGTTTTTTGTTCGTTTATCTCTAATGATCAAGAACAGTGCAAGATGGGTATTAATTTGGTGATAGATGATTCTCAGCACAGCAGTGACCGTTATATGGGACAGAGGATCATGGCAGTTCTGTTAGTTTGTTTTGACACATTTTTCACTGCTGGACTGAGAATAATAGACTAACCACCATGTAGGTAGTGTCCTGCAAGCACTAATATATCAAGGTTTTAACACTGATAAGAGAGTAAAACTACTGCATCACAAGTGACATCCCTAATGTCATCTAGCCACAGGAAACATGGGTGCTTATGAGGAAGGTGAGAAAGTGAACTGATTTATCATATGGTCCTGTGATGTGCTGGTCATTTTTACATATCATACACCATTCTGCTGATCAGTTTTCCTCAAGTGCGCACACAACACAAGTAAGCTGTTAATACTATTAGGAATTGGCTGCTTGCACTTTAGTTCTATTTAACTTTGTGCAGTCATTCTGAAAAAGGCTTTATTTATTATCCAAACTATATCATGCTGTAGTATTACCATTTCTTTTAATTGAAAAAAAACAGTTAAAAGGTGAACTATCAGGATGGGTATCATAGAGTTTATGATGTATACATATATATTAGTAATTGGAGTTATGTGAGCTAATTAATTAACTTATGTTTTATATTTTTTATTGAATTTGCTTCATTACACTCTGCTTTATCTGTAGTGCACTTTTAAACTCAAACCTTTCCTTGTTTAAAGCTGTGACTGAAAAGGAAACAGGATTGTAGTGTGCCATGAGAACAACCTCAGCATTTGTACCTTTTCTGTGGTTATCTTTCTATAATTAGACAGATAATTATCTCTCTGAAATTTGTCAGTTTGTTATTCAGACTGCGTTAAGTGCAGCTCAAAGAACATTGTTATGTACTTCATATCACGTTGAGGTGGGGTGGGGTTTAGCATGAGCAGAATGCTAGGTATGCTTTTCTTTTAACACAGCTTGACATGGCCAGGTACCAAACACGGCTCACTTTGATTATCGTGCCAATGAGTAATGCCATAAAAATGAAAAAAATATTTTTGAAGCCAGGAGTAGTCATGCATTTCAGACTGTAGCACAATGCTCTCCTCTCTGAACTGGCTCACAGGCTAACACACACAGAGTAATGTAAAGGAAATGTATAGGAGTATAATGTACAGTACCAGTCAAAAGTTATACCTCCTTGATGTACTGTTGATTTTTCTTCACTTACCATATATTTGGACTTGGTAGTTTTACAATTTTAGACTGTAGAACATCGGTTTTATTTTTTGTTAGTTCTCTGTTCTCTATTGATCAAAGAACGGGTATAATTTGGGTGATGGATTGTTTACTGTCAGTTCTGCAATGACACTGATGCGTTGAGTTTTTTTTTTTATGGCAGCAGTGCTGCTGTAGTTTCATTTAAACACCTCAGTGACACGGCTGGGATAGGAATAATGCACCAACCAAATAATGCCTGCTCTGTGGTGCTACTATTGCGGTCCTGACCATTATAGAACAGGGTAAAGGGGACTAACAGTATGTCCTGTAGTCCACAAACTAATGGACTACAGACTAATTAAAGAACTACAAAGTCCATATCTACATTAAGTGGAACAAAATGTGTCCAAACATTTGCCTGGCACTGTATATAGATCTGCTGTTATGCTGTCACTATATTAATCTACATATATTTTACTCCTACGATTGATACTTTGTCTATAAACATTAACTATTAAAGAAAAGACACAACAGTTGAACAGTTCAAAGTAATGATGGTCTGTTACATCACTAACTGGTAACAAAGAAAAGGCTTGTGTTTAAATGAAGGAAGCTTTATTTCAAAGTACAAAATGGACACCGTGTACTATGTACAGGAATAATTTACCTCTTTTATATTCAGCCAGAGTGGAAAAAAGAGTGAATCTAATTTGTACATGAAGGTAGCTCATTGCAAGAAAGTAAATACATGAATGTCAATAAAATAATTTAGAGGTTAAAAACAAAACTCCAAATAAATATCAAGTTCAAGTGTAATAGCTATGAACAGATTAATGATGTAAATCATGATAGTAGGATTAATCCAAGCCTAGGGTTGCTTCCTTTTCCATCTAAATCTCGACTGAGCAGAAAGCTGCTGAGATTTGCTTTCCTTTAACGTTTGGTTGTGGTCACCCACCATGTCAGCCTTTTCCTACAGTACATAGTAAATACCAAACTCTTCATTGGCACTACTTAAACTACACTTCAGTGTGACCTGTTCACCTTTTCGTTTCATGCTTAATGATGTCGGATCGGAGCAGCATATGTTATATCATGGGAGTTCCTCTGGGTTTACAGAGCATTGCTTAAAAATGCTTGTTTGCATTCATGGTAAATGGCTTCAAGGAATCGCTGAGCGTGTAGAAAATATAGATTTAAAAAAAATAGATATATGCAAAATAAAGAATAATTTAACCTGTTTAGCCGGAAAGGCCACTTTACAGCTTAGACAACATAGAAAGACCAAAAGTACCCACCGCCTAGCTGAGATGCCATCTTTACTGTGTTCGTGAAATGAAAGGTCTAAAGCTGCAAAATCTAGGGAGTAAAGCCTTTCATTCAGATCCCAGTCTGAGATCCCACATACAGAGCTGTATGTGCACTTTAAAGTGTAAAGGTTGCCACAGTTCTTATCTCCAGCATTAAAGTATACTCAAAATCTGTGATTTATCCAAACTGGCCATAAAACTAAGGGGAGATTACAGTTTTCTTCTGACCATAAACTGATCCTCTAAACTACTAATAGACAGCAAAAATATTTTATATATAAATATATATATATATATATATATATATATATAATTTATGGTCCATAAAGAAATTCCTCGCACATCCAGCAAAAGGACTGGCTGGCATTTGTTCACAGCATTTTGAACGATCACCACAAGATGTCAGTACAAGGCACAAAAAAGGTTTTTGTTTTCACTTTGTTTAAATCAAATGTAAAAAGTTTAATTGACCTGAAATCCACAGAGGAACTAATAAAAGTCTGTAAGGTAACAAATCACTTCTACATAATGGGAAACTGTAAAGTTAGCACAGACCTGGGGGATATTCAAAGCTTTTAAAAATCATTGATGAAAGATGTTACACTTAAAACCATAGTCAACATATTTTTACACTCAGTTTTAAATGCTGCCCGTCAAATTACAAAAACAATTATCACAATGACTCACAACTTCCGAGAACTGAAATCCTGCCTTGCTGACTGTCTATATGACTGTCCATTTTTATTTATCTGTGTTCGGTGAGCGACTAATCAGAGTTGTGCCTTATTGAGAGCAGAAAGGCATCTGTAGAAATAATATCTACACTATATGGACTATAGTATGGCAACACCTACACATTACAGCCACCGAAGCTATTAAGACATCCTTTTCTATGTTGGTCCCCATGTGTCTCCATTCTGTTTTCAATTTGATGGGAAGATTTTCTGTGATATTCTTGCCAATTCATCCAAAAGAACATGTGTGAGGTCGGACACTGATACAGAATGGGACTGATTTACAACTTCCATTCTTCTTTCTACAGAAGGAGTTTATCTGGAGTTTATCAGGGCTTATCTGCAAGTTTTTCCACATCAAAGTCAACCAATCGTGGGCCTTTCTTTTTCCACTGGGACACAGGACCCTCCTTAAACACTTTTCACAAATTTGGAAGCACACAGATGTCCATCATGTCCATCAAGACTTTGTGACAGCATAAAACACCTGAATTCAGTCAATCAGTGTGTATCCCAATACTCTTGTCCATATAGTGAAAGGTACAGTTAATACCGAGATATGCACGTCATGCCCTCCACTGTATATAAAACCAGGAAAGTGATTATTGGACATGCATGACAAAATGATGGCCAAGTAGCCTGTAAAAATAACATGGAAAACAAAGAAAGGAGACGAACTTGGACGTTCAGGGTGAACAGAAGCTTACACAGCAGCACAGTTGTTCCTGGCTGCAATGCCAGGAGTGAAGGAACAGTCATAGCTTCTTAAGGGGAAAAGACAATCTTGATTGCACTTGAAATTCCTAAGCTGCTAAACAGAATTAACAAAATCACATAAAAGGATACAGCACAGAGGAATTGTCACCAGGATTGTCCTCTCCAAAGAGCTTGTCTCAAACAAAAATTGAAATAAACCACGGTAGACCACAATGTATTGGCAACCCATTAACAAGAAATCATTTGCGTCATCAACCCTGTTTTGGCTAAAGGGTTAAGAAGATAAACGAGGGTAAATAACGGGTTCCCAACACCGGCAGAGACACTATGTCTGACCGAGCGGTAGGAATGCTTGTTTATTAAAGGACGGAATTTATGTCATAAAAACTAAACAAAAAAAAGTCGAATGCTCCAGCTCTGTGACGTTTCATTGGCGAGGCTATATCAAAACTGTAATATACAGGTAATAATGGACTCGCATAATGTTTGCCAGGACAGGTCATATCACTATATCCAATATGGATTACCTACTGTCCATTAATAGCATTGCAGTGGAACTTTGGGAAAAGGTACATGACATAATGAGGCCTTCACCAGATATTCTCAGTCAACACACTTAAAAAAGACTAATGATTGAGCTGTTATTAGTATGTAAGTGCCATAAAGAAGTTCCTATGACTGTGATTCTTTGAAATTCCAAGTACAATTGATAAATTAAAAGTATAATAAGTGCATTTTTTGAAACCTCACAGACCGAGATCAGAGAACTTACTAATCCTACAGCTTGTTTTCATTGCCTTAGATATGAAAGCACAAGAGTCCCTATGATAAAGAAAGCATTTCCCTAATAAAGTCCATGGCTTTTTCGAACGTATCAGCTATTACACTATATGGCCAAATGTATGTAGACACCAGACAGTTACATCTAAATTAGCTTGTTGGAGATCCTTTTCCAAAGGCATTAGCATGATAGAGTCTAGAACAGCCTCATCTCATTCGTGAAGACTATTTTTGGAGTGTTTACATATAAACATAAGTTGTTTGCAAAATCAAAAATGGATGGAGGGCAGGAATTAAACAATAGAATAGAGTAGGTGAGTAAAAACCTGAAAATCACACTGCATATGAGAGTGATCCTCATGATTAAAAATCTTGCTAGATTTGATTCCGGGTTAAGGCAAATGGAAGTTCTTCCTGTGTGGATCCCTTGTCCCCCGCTCGGGCCCTCTGACTGGGTAAACACTAAAGGGTAAATTTGAGATACTAAAAAGCCTTGTGACTGTGTCGCTTGTAACTGTTACTGTTAGGAAATAGCAACCAATGCTCTGCAGATGTTGAAATAAAGCTTTCACCTCTACGCATTGAATTCCTCATCAAACTATATTAATGTGCCAATAAAAACTGTAGTAACTATAGATTTAATTAACCATTTAGGAGTTTTATAATGAAACAGCACCAACGACTCTTTACGAATGGTAATGGTTACAAAGGATCTGGTAACATGGTAATTTTTTTGTATTTCCAATTTACCTATTGGCCATGCCTTGTTTGGAATGTAGATAGAACCCAGAGTAAACCCACTCTGGCACAGAGAGGACCTTTGTTCTTTTTTCATTCTTAGCAGATTATTATTATTATTATTATTATTATTATTATCATTTATATGTCTTTTTTGTAACTGTTAACCCTTAGGTTAACTCTTTGTGATTTTGTTAGTAGTCTGGCAATTTACAGATAATTTAATAGTGCTTTACTATAAAGAATGCCACGTCCTGCCTTCCAAAAATCTGTGATCATTTAGTATAAAGAGCATTAGTGCCCCCCTCCCCACCATTTTTGTCTGCATATGTAATAGTCAACAAATAATTTTGCTCCAGCTCTCACTGAGCAGTGTCTACATACACATACTTGGCCAAATAACGTACATAGTCTGTTTAAAGTCAGGGTTGCAGGTAGAGGCAACAGCCAGAGTTCAATATTCAACAATAACAATTAGAAATAAAATATTTTTGATCTTGATGTAAAATGCAAGATACCACAGGCATCGGCATGATCACAGACTGCCATTGCAGGTTCAGTCAAGTACTTAATCTCATGTCAACAAATATTATTTCTGCAAAGTTTCAGTCTGGGTAGGCCGGTGTGGCTTGCCGATGTCAGAGCTTTAGAGCACAGTGCACAGACAACATAGGCTAGTTGTTTGTTTGTATGTGTGAGCGTGAGAGACAGAAATAATGAAAGCAGAACACAACATGGTAAAAATTGCAGTAAGCCTCCCCACCCTTCCCCTTTTAGTCCAATCACTGAGTGTCCTTTTAGTGCTGAAAGAGGCTGGAAAGGTTGGAACTGGTCTGGACCTTGAACAGAAACTCTTCCTATGAGGGGGCAGAACACGGTGGTGACGCAGGGCCATGGTTGGCCGACTTGACGATGGTGATAACGCTGGTGGTGGCCACTTTGGTGGGTGTGATCGGACCACGTGCCACATTGCGAGCAAAGCACTGCAGGGCTTCATACTTGGCTCGCAGGGCATCGAGCTCCAGACGCATGCTGGCGTTCTCACGTGCCAACTTCTCCACCTCCTGCTGCAGCTGAGATTTCTGCCGCTCCAGCTCTTCCTTCTGTGTGACTCGCTTGATGCGGCAGCTGGCAGCATAGCCACGGTTCTTTAACGTGCGTCGCCGCTGCTTTAGCCGTACCACATCCTCCTTGGTGAGGCCACGCAAGTGCTGGTTTAGCTCCCGCACCGACATGGCCACCAGCTCATCATCACTCAGCGCCGGTGCATTCTCACCTGCCTCCTTCTTCACCTGTGTTCAGGAGTAGCATGAACAGTTAGACTCTTTATAGGCTCACATCTACTCCAATTTATACATAATGCCGGAATAAGTAATAAATAAATGGTAACAAATAGTATATTTGATCTGTTGAAAAATTTTATTCTAAATAATGAATAGGCACTGAAACCTGTCCCAGTAGAATAAGATAAAACTAAACATACTGAAATGGTAGGCAGTTATTATAAGGCAGACACACAAATCTTTCATTATTTTAATCCTAATCTGATATTGCTGTGACATCTTACACACCTCCTCTATGAATCTAAATGGGGCTATTTGCTAAAGCCTGAAGAATGGTAATAACCATGAGGCCAGAAAAGTGATAAATAAAAAAGTGTATATTTCTATAAGCTTTTTGATATCTTGGGGTTCCAAAGAAGCTTATAACACTTATTACTGGATATGGCTCTGGCGGTACCAATAATGTATTCTTATACATTAATAATAAATAATGTAATTTTCAACTGTGAACTCAACAGTATATGCATTAATAAAAATAATGCTAAAAACATTTTAAAGCGGGGTGGCAAGGTCGCTTGGTGGTTAGCACGTCTGCCTCTCAGCGGTTTAAATCCCGATCTGGGTGGATTTTCCACGTTCTTCCCGTGTCCGTGTAGGTTTCCTCCAGGTTCTCCGGTTTCCTTCCACGGTCCAAAAACATGGATCAAGTGAATTGAATTCTCTAAATTGCCCCATATAGAGTGTGTGTGTGAGTGAGTGAGTGTGTGCCCAGCGATAGATTGGTGCCCTGTCCTGGATGTATCTTCCCAGCACCTGAAACATTCTCCCCTGGATGGCCGCTCTCTCGCTCTCTCGCTCTCTCGCTCTCTCGCTCTCTCGCTCTCTCGCTCTCTCTCTCTCTCGCTCTCTCTCTCTCTCTCTCTCTATATATATATATATATATATATATATATATGGTTTATATACTTTTTAGAACCACCAAGAAATGGCTCAAGGGGCTTTATTTTAGCGATATTTAGCAAGCCATAAACCAAAAACCGCAGCTTGATTTAGGGCATGTCAATGTCTAGATGATTTATTCAAAATCTCAATATTACTATTATTATTAGTAGTAGGTATCGGACTCAACCTGAAGTTTGAACACCAGACTCAGCTTAAGCAATCCATGCATGGGGTTTAGTTCCTTTTCAATTATAAAAAATTTTTCAACTTAATGTGTATAAGCTGTACAACAAAGGTATGTTCAATAATATAACTATCAGTGCACCATGTAAACCTGCTGCAACTAATACCCTAAAGTGCATATCATACTACATTTTAGAACCATACCATTGTCAGTGCTCTACTCTGTTATTATGCCAGTTATCTATCAGTCTTTTTCATCTATAGGCTGTGCTTTTTTTTAAAAATGTAGTTTTTTTGTAATTTGATATGATGTAAATATTTGTTGTATTTGAATTTATGCAATGGTAAAAATCAAGGCTCACCTTTACAGCTTTGCTTGGTTTAAAATGAGTCGTCATACCCTGCATTCAAGCAGCTGTTCAGAACCTATTGAAAATATCTGTGGAAAGAAGTATATCATTTAGATATAGATGTTTGGAATGCAAGCTTCTTGTGCAAAGTCCTACACAAATTAGTGTTTTCCTCCGATGCTGTAACACATCTGATTTAGTTAATAAATGGTTGGAGTGGAATCAGGTGTTCTAAAACACCATGCTGTAAGGCTTCACTGCATATTTTTTGCTGCTTTTGCAATATCCACGAGTAGGACCTTAAAGTGCCTGTGATTATCTCATAATTCAAATCTGTCAAAACAGGAATAGGAATTGGGATTTACAAAGACATTGCTTCTGCATGAACTAAATTTCGCAGCAGTGCTGCAACATGACCAGCAGAGGGCAGTATGCTCCTATAAACGCAGCACCAAACAAGGGCGACTCTGTTTACTCGCTGTGGGAGTGTTCTCACATCATAGTTCACTAGACCATTACGAGATCAAGAATAGAAGCAGGTCAGCACTCAGCATAGAGCTTTGTTCCATGTCTTTGTTCAGCAAAGCATGTAAGATTTTTTACAATGTCTTTCTCTACAGTGGAGACCAAGGTCTTGAGATGCGTAAATGAAACTAGTCTGTGTGTGTGTGTGTGTGTGTGTGTGTGTGTGTGTGTGTGTGTGTGTGTGTAAACAGGTGAGTTCAGTAGGCTCCATTTTAGGAGCTTGTGAGATGAGTTTACAGTCTGTGCTGCTTTAAAAACATTCTGCTAATGGAAGCTGAGCTGGTCACATGACCAGGCCACTGATAAACAACATTCATTCATAACCAGAGAATGGAGAACCACCTCAGCACATGTATAAATAGGCCATGTGTAACTACTGTACACATGACTAAAATCCCTGGATAATATTATTACAATTGCTCCATCAGTGTTGGAAAGTGGAATTACTGACCTCTTAAAAACATGGGAAAAAAGCCCATAATTATTCCTTGAAAATATTGGAGTACAATGCAGAGATTTGATAAATGCATGTTCAACCAGGGATGATCTGTTATCATTCTGCCTATGATCCTGAAAACCAGAGTTTTTAACAGGAATGCTCCCAAAACACAGTCATAAATCAAATGGCAACAATTTTAGGCAACAGCCCAAAATGAATATATACAGTTATTAAATGAAGTAAATATGTGAGGCTCATTAAATAAGTAAATATTTTATGTTGGGCATTAGTGTTTAAATTAACTGTTTAATGGATTGTAGTATAAACAAATTACAAAAAAGTGTGTTCTTGATTTTAATTCACTTAGTTGTCCATACTTATGACATTATAACACCCAAGTATTATATTGGTCTCATGACACAGTGACTACTGAAAATAACTGATGTGCCTCACAATTGCTTCACCCTATAAAGAGAAGAAAGCTTGTCAGCAGACAATGGTCGCACACCATTTTTGGAACATGTTGAGATACGTTTTTGCTGTGCCCAGACTGTACTTTACTTGTGTGTTTAGGAGATAACATTCCAGAAGGCACAGTGTCACAGCAAATAGTTTCCCTTATACTGTCACTGTTATATTTTTGTTTTTAGACAATGTGCTTTATCAGGTTTAGGGCTATGGCTGACAGGATTCTGTTATATTGGGCTTTCCTGGCTTGCCTTATGCCCTTATTTAACTATCCCAGTTATATTTAGCTCAGTATGCTGACCATACAGTTCTTCCAACAATGTAATTTAGTGGAAATATGATAAGTGAGACCTCCATATTCAGGACAGGGTTCATGATACAGGCCAAAGAAAGCAACATGAGCTGAATTACAACGATATCATATAATTATACAAAATTAAGTGATGTTTAGAAAACACAAATGTTAAAATGTACTTTATCTAACCTTATATAACAACACTACAATCATCATCTTAAACCAATCCTGTGCTATATGACATGAAATCATAACCTATTATAAATATTTTAAATCAAGGTTTAAAATGGATAAAAGCACAAATCTGGAATTTTGCCTGCTAGCAAAATTAAAATTACTGCCGACAAGAAACATTAGTAAAGAACAATACAGAATCATGCTACTGTTTGTTCATCTCGTGACAACTGAAAACTTTCTTCCTCCCCATGTGACATGACAAACCGGGCACCAGCGACTCACTTTCACTTTGTCATAAATCTGTATTATAGAGTCAAAGTTAAAGTTTTTTTGTTTGAAACACAGTAATAAAAGCCTTTTGTGATGTGTAGTTGTGAAATGTTATATTACAAATCAAATTATTCTTTGATTGGTCAGTCTGATTTGATAGTAAAAATTATGTTTTAGCCATAAAACATTGCAGTTTTTAAACAAAAATTAAAGCTCAAAATGTTTAAAGTTAAAAAGTCAACATTACATACAGCATTTTTAAAAAACATATTGTTTCTGAAGACAAAGCGAATGTTCGCCTCTCAGCACTAGCAATTCCCGGTTTGAATCCCCATCTGGGTGGAGTTTCCATGTTCTCCCCATGTCCGCGTGGGTTTCCTCTGGGTTCTCCGGTTTCCTCCCACAGTCCAAAAACATGGATCAAGGTTAATTGCATTCTCCAAATTGCCCTATGTGTTTGTGTGTGAGTGATTGTGTGCCCAGTGATAGATTGGCGTCTGCCCAGCACCCGAAACTTTCTCCCCTGGATGGGCATGGGCATGGGGAACCCCAACCCCCCACAACCCCAGTAGAGGATAAAGTGGAAGATAATAGATGGATGTGCTCCATTACTATTCCTGGATTGTTTCTCTTGGGAGCTGTGTGGATATAATTATTCATTCATTATCTCCCGCTTATCCTCTATTAGGGTCGCGGTGGGGTTCCCCATGCCCATTCAGGGAAGAACGTCCCGGGCGCTGGGCAGACAAACCCAGGACAGGGCGCCAATCCATCGCTGGGCACACACCCACTCACACAGACACACTCTATATGGGGCAATTTTGAGAATTCAATTAACTTGATTCATGTTTTTGGACTGTGGGAGGAAACCGGAGAACCCGGAGGAAACCCACGCAGACACGGGGAGAACATGGAAACTCCACCCAGATGGGGATTCGAACCGGGAATCCCTAGCGCTGAGAGGCGAACATGCTAACCACTAAGCCACCGTGCCGCCTGGATATAATTATAATTTTTATAATGTTTCTAGGCAAACTTATGGATGTTGCCTAAAAACATCCTTGGATGAGCAGTTTTGTTGGTCCATTTTACCCTGTTCTTTCCCAGTCTGAACTCCCTCAGCCAGGTATTTCTGAAAATGATGAAGAGTTCACAGCACTATGACACTATGTTAATGTGTGTAGGGCAGGTATGAATTGATCACACATAGCAGTGCTACCAGACATTTCTCTACTTCTGGAATGTAAAATCAGAGATGTTTACAGTGCAGTTTGTGTTATTCATCCTCCAATTTTTCATATTTACGGAAAGCTGCCTACATGAGACTGTTATTTGGACAGATTTTGGGTAGAGAATTATATACAGTGAAAACAAGATGTATAAAAACTATGTAAGATCTACTCGCACCAGTGCAATGCTCCTCTATTGCAATGCACTGCTAAGAATCATTAACCACCACTCTGTGTTGGAGATCATATCATTGAAAACAGAGTCATGAGGACTAACAGAATATGCAAAGAAACAGTTTGTAATTGTAGAACTACAGAATGCCTCTGTATGGCAAGTAAAGCTTATAAAATGCACATTGAGTGTTGGCTGTGTAATGCAGTTGTTGGTAAGTGTATGAGATGCAATGAAAAACAATAATAGGAGGGTTCTGAGTAAGAGACTAGTGCAGATGTTGATGGTATAGTAGGTCTTAGTCACTCTTTGGGCTTGGTTTGGAGAGAAAAAAACACCTGCCATGCATTAACTGCCAGACCAAATGGTTTGGCCATGACGGGATCAAAGAGTAAGACTGGGCATCCAGGTCAGGTTTGAACTGATAATAAAGCACACAGTTGAAACCAAACCCCACATAAGAATACACTCAAGTACTGATTCATACCATCTGGACCTCAGCACTGGGCCCTAACTGAGCTCCATCATGCATTTTTATTCAGATCAAAATAGCAATGCTCAAATCCAATTATGGTACGCCTTGTATACTGAAAACTTAGCTAAACGAAGACCGTTCCCAAAGCCATATATAGCAATGCTTTTGTAAACAGCTGCAGTATGCACAAGGGATGACAACATCCCTTGTACTTTTCCAACTCATTCCAAAAATGTTCTCCCTCTCTCTTTTCTTCTTGTGCTCTTTCTCTTAAGATGGAAAGCAACTTACTCCCTTAAGGGGTTAAGCTGTATTATAAAAAGCTATGACGAGTGATGCAAGCAAAACATATGAGAGAAGCATTCCTAGACAGCAAACTGAATGAATGGCTACTTTTTAAAAGGGCCCTTTTTCTTGTCAGAAAGGGAGCCCCTGCTTTTCTTTCCAGGGAAGACCAGCTACTCAATTAAAAAGGGACCCTCCCTTTATGTGTGGGGCTCAAGTCTTTAAGTTTTCTCACACACACATGGCAAATTTATTTCAAATTCCTATGGCATGTGGTTGCCTCTTTCAAACTGCATAAAGAGGCAAGTAGACCTGACGGGAGGGGCCCCCATCGTGCTCTATCCTGCTAAAAGGGAAAAGCCCGGCATCCCAAGGCAGCATTTTCATCATCCACTCTTAGAACAACAGGCACATTTTTCGGCTGCCCATTTCAACACAGCATTTGGTGACGAGTACTTGGCAGGCTGTAGAACATTAGAGCTCTTATTCAGGGTATTAAGAGCCAGGCTAGCAAAACAGAAAAACATGTCACAAGGAAAGGGCCCTGGGAGAGACGCCACTGAAAAAAGCTCTGCTAGCACAGTTACATTCTTTACTCTACACTTACATTGAGATGAAGATGAGGCCCCACTTTCCATTTGGAAAACTGTGTACTTCATGCTTTGGCCTGCATAAACTTCTGACATATGGAAAAGCAAAATATATGCAATTATTATTTTAGTAGTAATTTCCACTCATAATTTATATTTAAATTTATAATTTTCACTATTAATTGACTTTAAAATCTTACTATATACTTTAAAATCAAATAAGCATTTGTTTTTCTTTACAGCTAATTTTGTAATTCACTAATAACCATGAAATAAATCTTCACCACCCAACTTAATATATTTAAGGCAACAGTAAAAAAATTCACTAAACAACATATGAATATAAATCTTAAACAAAACCAGATTTAATATGGGGTCAGCCCTTTTTGAGCAGCCTCAGGCTTTATAAACACTGATAATGTACTAAGGGAATTTTATAATGAAAATGATCTACATCTATATAATTATTTTAGCTCTTTTTTAGAACAAGGCAGTTTACACTTATAACCCTCATTTAAACCAAACTCAGAAATGCATTAACTGAGATAGGTTGAATCCCTTGTCTCTTAAGTACTGCGCTTTTTGTGGTATATATTCAGCAATATGCTTGAAACAGACCTCTAAAGTTTTGGTACATATTGACATAATACCACCATGTTGTTGCTTTTTATTGGTACAATGTGGTCATAAAGAGATGGTCATGGTCAGCAACAATACAGCTGTAGGCTGTGGCATTTAAACGATGCTCATTCGGTATCAAGGGGCCTAGAATGTGCCAAGAAAATATCCCCCACACCATTACACCACCATCACCAGCCTGAACCACTCATACAATGCACAATGGATTCATTCTTTCATGTTACTTAATTCTCTACCACCCAAATGTCGCTGAAATTGAGAGTCATTAGACCAGGCAACATTTTTACAATCGTCTTATGTTCAATTTTGGTGAGCCCATGTGAATTGTAGAATCAGATGCCGTTTTTTTAGCTGACAGAAGTGCTACACAGTACTTCTACAGTTTTACACTAATACTAATATTGGTATTAAGTCGGTAGTAAAATATTAATGCAAAGAATGAACCCCATGTTTTATCAGCAGGGTTTCTTAATTACTGCTTTAGAGAGATGGAGGGGGCCTTATGGTAAACTAGGCCTTATGGTAACATCCAGGTCAAATTACAGTATCATAGGACAACACTGTGTTAAATCAGCACAAGGGATCAATTTCCTGCATGCTAAAGTGACCCTTTAAAAAAACACGTGCTTTTTTACCTTTATAACATGTTCTTTCGATTTATGATTATGTGCTGATACTGTGCCTTTGCATCAAGTGCAGGGCAAATCAAAACCAAAACACTTGTTTAAAAAATATAGAAAATAAAGCTTACTCATGTATGCATCTTTTGATTAAATGCATTGGGCCAGTTGGGATCCACTTGGATAAAGACCTTAAGTCATTTATATGTAGAAAGATATAGCAATTATCATTATGCTCAATAAAACACATATGATGTTATACGTTGAGTCCACATCTCAATTATTCCACTGGGTTATCAGTTTTTTCTCTTTAAACCCTACAGAATACACATAACATTGCTTTCTCTGTGGTTTAACCCTGCCTATTAAAACAAAAATCTCTTATTGAGTAAGTGAAAGTCATACTGATATGTGTTACGACGTATTTCTACAGCATGATGTGTGTCAAATATCATTAGCGGCTGTGATATTGTCAGTAAACGGTTTGGACAAATACAGCAACATAGAGTAATGCTGATGTAATGGATATCCAAGACAAGATGAATCAGATATTTAAGGAGTAGTATGACTTCAGGGAATGAAAAAGTTAAATAAAAGGGAACAGTGCGTCATTAAACATGATTTCAGCTGTCTTGTGATCATGGCTGTGTTCTTTCAAGCCCAGTGGGGAATCAACTCAGCATGGGCTACGAATCGTTGCTTAACACAGATCAGTTTTGAAAATACCCATGAAGCATCTAAGAAGCCAAAATACATCAAACTTTGGTTACATGGAAAAGATGGTCATCACCCTGTACCCAAGACACGTAGGCGTTTTATTAAAATGTTACTGTGCCACAGCCCTTGGAAACAGACAAGATTGTTATTCAAGATGTATTTAACTTGTGTGTGTAATCCTGGATTGTTATACCTCCCACCCCAATCCTTTTCATACTCATGTAGCTTACATTGTAACAGAACTGCTGAATTATAACCATCAGATTTTATGAATTGTTATAAAACAGTTTTGACTTTACAATCTGATTGGTTGAGGAGTGTTGTCATCATGATTCATGATTACTTAATATGTCATGGCCTTTTTTCACCAAAACCGTATCACTTCCCTAAGGCTTTGCCTTTTAGTAAACATATTACAGTGCAAGGGCTAGAACCAGAGCTGAGCGCTATGTGACTATTCACTGCTTCAATGAGAAATCTGCTACAATGCAAGAACAATGATTATTATTACTTTTCACTGAACATATCACATTGTAAGGGTTTGAACTGGAACAAATGTTTTTCTGATTTACCACATAATAAAAAATATTGAAAACTTGATTTTAATAGCCATAATTATCTATCCTGATCTATTCTCTATATGGATGGGGCTATTAACCATGGTATGTTCTATATGTTATAATATATAACAAAAAAGTGGTTTATTACAGTGCAATAGAACACTGTGATAGAACAATGTTAGTTAGTGTTAGTTGCAATATTACACTTCAAATGTTTTTGTACACAGTACAGTTTGAATATTTTATAAATATTATAAACCCTAAGTAAATAGTTGTGTAAATTGTAAATTAGCATTTTTGTAATAAAAAAATCATCTTTAGTTTAGCTAGCTGTAAAGGTGTACATCTGCAGGTTTATAATTAGCTACAGGACAAAAACAACCATGTTCTCCTGACACATAGACCAGGATTGATTTTGCTTGTAATTTTTCAAACCCTGTATTCATTAGACAAGCTCAGCTCTGAGCAGATTCATTCCTCTGTTTCATGCTGAGAGGAGAGTTTGTGGGAAATAACTCCTCCTTGCTCAGTTTTTCACAGAGGGGCAAAAAAAGGCCCGTCTGCTCTGGCTTGGAGTGCAGTGGCGGAGCAATCGGCGGGATCTTATGTAAAGGAAACGGCGCACATAGCCGAGCAGTGAGTCATGCTGTTTACTGGTAAGAGTGAGGACGAGCAGCAGAGCTTCACACCCTCCCAAACTTATGTTTCCTGGAAAATCCTGCAGTTTCACCGAGCGGAAGGAAAAGTACGGGGAACGGTCTGGCGTTACTGCCGGAACTTTCTGTGGATAAAGAGAAGAGGTGAACAACTGAGCCAAGCAACTTTTTTCCAACTTGGGATACGGGGATTCAGAGGAATGCAAAGCATGCCCGAAATAAGGGCAAGCCCATCCAGTATGTAGAATGCAAGGCTTGCACATAGTCACTAACAAGGAAAAAGTAACTTATTTAAGTCCCCAGAAACAGGTGTGTCTGTGGTACAGTTATAGCCCACTGGGCTACTTGACCAAGAAATTTTGTACTTACAGCTGCACACCATAAAGCTTATAATGCAATCTATAATGCTTACATAGCTTTGGGAATGCAGAATGTGAACTTTCATCACCCAGTGAGTTATATACAAACAAATGTTTGGTAACTGTTACAGTTATATGCTTGGTCACAGCATGAAAAAGAGACATCACTTCTTCATAATAGCATAAACACAAAATCATCTGAATAGGTTTTTAGCTTCAGACGGCTCACCCACATCCCAAAACCACAGTGTGGTGTGGTCACTTTTGTCAAATCCAGGAACTAGATGGAGTAACCGGAAAAGGGCAGGGTGCAGTTGGCACATCACTGTGCAGACACCCCCACAGGAGCCCGGATAAAGCTATGGTATGTCCTGCTCACCCCAATCACATCAAGCTAATAACTTACAATTCAGTTTGCTCACATCTGCTCTCAATCCTAAAACAATCAGTTACTGGCTGGCCACCCAAACTTCAGCCTAGTTAATCACCTGCTGCTAGGATTCAACATCAACAAACGTGACCTTCTGATGCCTTAAAAATGAACTTATTTAGAATAACTGACATTGTGTCATGATGACTTAAGCTGATATTGTTGCAATGATTAGGGCTTTGTGCACATACAGAAATCTGCAGACTCTGGATTTCCCCATGTTGCATTCTGAGTGATGAATTTACCAACCACCAGAGATTCATTCACTTTCAATGGCAGCTTTGAAAAACCACAAGGAGTACAGTAAGCATCCGCTTCCAGCCGATCAAGCATGCAGCTGTGACCACAACATTTGTCAAGCCATACATATCCATATTTGGACTATGCTTTGGTGAGAAATATCACAAGTCTAAATAACCCTAACCTAAATACAGACATGTGACCACTTCTGTTGATCAGCTCTACGTGCACAGAGTCTAGTGCTAACAATGTGGCCCACGCTGGTAAGCAGCCCACGTGTAAATCTCATGATAGGTTTAAGCATGCATTTCATCTGAGCATTTAAAAGGAGACAGCCAATGCAATAGGTGTGGGAAGTCAACGCCACAGACACCCAAGCCACTGTGAGTCATGCTAACCCACAGACAAGATCTCACTGACTGAGTACAGTGACATAAAGTGCTGTGCTGGGGTTGGCCTCCTCCAAGATTTTCCACATTAGAGCTCAAAGGGCAGCAATGGGCAAACACCCTTTGAACCCTTAGTCATACATTTATGCTTATACCATAGCCTATAATAAATGATCATGCTACATTCTACTATTAAACTAGTAGTGGTGTTTTATATCATTGCTATCAAAAATGGCTGGGCATTAAGATTATAACTCAAATAAAATAAACACTTCAACTTCTAGCAACAACTGTCAGGGCAGACTATACTGTTTAAGTTCTCTCCAAGGTATTATGATTTCAACAAACTGACAGAAATTGTGAGAGAACTTCATTTTGAGTTAAGCAGAGCAGAGAATGCACCTTTAGAGCTCCCCATAAATGGAAATGCTTCAAACATTACACAGACAGAGTGTGTAGTACAAAGAAAAAAAGATGTACTGCTGGCTTTATGGGCCCAATTTCAACCCCTAAAGGGTATAATGGCAACTCCTTTATCACCCATTGTGGAAATGAATCACATTATCCAGTTATGACTCAGTTTTCCTGTGAGGGTGTAGCTGTATAACTAGCCATTCCTCGCGTAACTGCCTATTGTCAACATTTTTCTTAAACATGGTTAGTTTTGGGAGCACTTCTAATGCAATTTGTTAAGATGGTGGCAGTGAATAGCAAGTTGCATCAAACCTACTTGACAAATCATAACAAAATAATTTGAAAATGGTCCTGCTGCATCGGTAGTGAAATCCAAACTAAAGTGACCAAACAAATGTACCTGTTCAATAAAATAATAAAAAAAAAGTCATGGCATTATTTTGTTCTCATTTTTGGCTTTAAGCAAAAATAGTTATTTAAATATAAGTACGTTTATTTAAAACTGGAAAACATGTGTAAGTGTGGTCTTAATTGACCAAAATGACTTTTAAAAAGAGGTTCAGAGAGACATTTTTAGGAGAAATATACGAAAAAGTTTGACTTATTTTTTCTGTGAGCGAATTGGGGGAAAGCCTATTAATAGGGCATTAATGTAACGGAGAACTTTACTAATAAAGCTAACTTTGGGGGGACGTGGGAGGTTGGCATTTGGTGGTGTGATGACCTGACAGATGCGAAACGTTCAAATCGCCTCAGAAGGCAAAGCGCGCCCACGGCGGACTGAGCTGAAATGTGACGTAACGTCGTCCTCATTCTTGAGCTCCATTCGACTGCTGGCAAGTGTCTAGGGCGTAAACTGACTTCTCAGAGAATAAACCAGCCGTTTTGGTAATTATCAGCAAAATGTTTCCAATTTGTAGCCTTGTTTGTAGTCAGGGGGCTAAGTAATCAACTCCGAATGTATGTCGCGTCATGAGACTGAAGCCCCCATTACCCTGCAGTTCCAACCCGCGGAGCACGTGCTTTATTACACTTAAGTTTCTCCCACTCGAAACTGCTCGTCTGTCAAAATAAACTGGTCCGCAATCACAAAATGTTAAAACTAGTAATAAGAAATGCAATTTTGTATCAGATACCAAAATGATAATGGCGAGAAAACCATCAAATAGAAATGTATTAAGTAATAACTGCAATTTATTCTATAACACTCTATCTATTCAGGAGTGGGGAGAACGGTTTTCTCTGAGAAGCTTGAAACGGAAAATCCAGCTGTTGCTCCACTTGTTTACAGCGCCGTTGTCAAGTCTACTCGACTCTTCGCGCACACACGTGGCCGAATTCAACTTTTCGTCTCGCGCGTTTCATTCCGAATAAAAGCGTAAAGCTCGAAATCATCCAACGCACGATTACAACTTAGACATAGAAGCAAATCCCGTAAATAAAACACTCAAACTGCCGACTCGCACCGAACAAGCTGCGATCGCGGATCGTGAGCGTTGAGATGGGAATTTTCAAATTCACTACACTCCTTTTTTAAAAAAAAGCGCGTCTAAGTTACTTACTTACCTCCTTTTTAGCGTGTGACTTTACGCCGATCGTGGTGGACTAGCCGATCCGAAACCCCGACGTCCGCGGGTCGAGCCGCACTTGCTGCGTGTGTGAGAGGTGGAAGCCTGAACTAAACGAGTCATCCACAAAAACAACAACAATGTATCCACATTCCACTCCGTGCTTCCGCAAGCACGCGCGTCACCGGCTCCGCGTGACCGCCCCCTCCATTCATGAAAATAACTTTCTGCTGACGTCAGCCAGGCGGGAAACTAGCGAGGGGAGGCCAGAAATAGACGCAGCTGGCAAATTCTTTCAGCAAGCTTTAGCTAAATTCATATTACCCCCCCCCCCTTCAAAATATACAATTATCTACTAATGTATAAAAATTCGACTCTAGAAATATTTTTGGTTTCCATTATTACCATACATTTGCTTTCCATTAGGTATGCATTTATAAAGAACGCGTGCAGCATCATCTCTATTAAATTCTCTAGAGCTTTAATTTGGATGTTTTTAAATACACAACGCTTATTTTTTCTTTTTAAAATCTTGTATATTTAACTAAATTCACTTGTCCTGTTACCCATATTAGTAGGGGTATAGTGGCGGAGTCGGAGGAAATCCTCGCCCCCTGTCGGTTAACGTCGGAAACATGCAGTGTTCTAAGAACTGAGTAGCGCCGTTATTACATATCACATGAAATTTTTGTTATGCTGTTTAGTCATTCATTCATTATCTCCCGCTTATCCTCTATTAGGGTCGCGGTGGGGTTCCCCATGCCCATCCAGGGGAGAACATCTCGGGCGCTGGGCAGATAGACCCAGGACAGGGCGCCAAGCCATCGCTGGGCACACACTCACTCACACAGACACACTCTATAGCGGGCAATTTTGAGAATTCAATTAACTTGTTCCATGTTTTGGGACTGTGGGAGGAAACCGGAGAACCCGGAGGAAACCCACGCAGACACGGGGAGAACACGGAAACTCCACCCAGCGCTAGGGATTCCAAACCAGGAATCCCTAGCGCTGAGAGGCGAACGTGCTAACCACTAAGCCACCGTGCCGCCTATGCTGTTTAGTATTTCTTCAAATCAATGATTTATCTCAAAATTATCGGAGGTTACCCAAGATGAAGGTCAGTGCAGTGTGTGTTTTATGGGCAACAAAATGAATTTTATTTATATAAATATATAAATTATATATATATATATATATATATATATATATATATATATATATATATATATATATATATATATATATATATATATATATATCTATAATATATCTAGAAACAACCAAACACCCTATACAACTTAAAAAGTTCTGCTTCTCTTAATAAATAACTGCTCACTGAAGATAATTAATACAAAAACATTTTTAAATAAACATTAATTCATTTTAAATGCTTAAAATACTAAAATTTAATAGTTTTTATCTATTTATCTATTGCCTTTTTCGCTTTTCAATGGCAGAAATATGCCATGCCATTTTAATCTGAAGAAAAAAAACAGTTAAAACATTTTTTTGCATATATAAAATTATTCCATTTGTATATTTTTCATTTGTTCATGGTTCAGCACATTCTAATGGATTATTACTATTTGAATAATTAAGGAGTCAATAGGTTCAGTCAATTTACTTTTTTTTTCACATAAACATTCATTCATTCATTCATTCATTATCTCCCGCTTATCCTCTATTAGGGTCGCGGTGGGGTTCCCCATGCCCATCCAGGGGAGAGCGTCTCGGGCGCTGGGCAGATAGACCCAGGACAGGGCGCCAATCCATCGCTGGGCACACACTCACTCACACAGACACACTCTAAACGGGGCAATTTTGAGAATTCAATTAACTTGATCCATGTTTTTGGACTGTGGGAGGAAACCGGAGAACCCGGAGGAAATCCACGCAGACACGGGGAGAACATGGAAACTCCACCCAGATGGGGATTCGAACCGGGAATCCCTAGCGCTGAGAGGCGAACGTACTAACCACTAAGCCACCGTGCCGCCCTCATAAACATTCATTATATTATAATTTACAGTTTGCATACAAAATGTAGTGGTCGTTCTGTTCAAATCCACATCTGGAATTAAATGTCTGTTTCAGCTGACCCTAAATATTCACTCTTACTGCTTGGCTCACAAAATATAACATCAAGATGTGATACAAAATAGTTTAGACATTGTTCAAAGTTGTAAATAAATATATATTTTAAGATCTTTTAGATACTATTACAAATCTAGGATCCTTGGCTTGATTGAATGGAAATACAAACAATGAGGGCTTTTAACCCATGCTGTACATTTGGGGCTCTATCTACTCCATAGTCTTGTAATTAAATCCATCTTTTCCCCCAAATACTTTAAGTGGGCATTTTAAGCTAAGTAATAAAGAACAAAAGTAAAATAAAGTGAAAAATCAACCAGAGTCCTAAACTAAACCTTGCTTATGTTTAGCAATAATACAAAAGTGCCTAAAATTTCCAACACAAAACATGAACAGCTATGAATGTGTGCAAAAGTTTTAAGTCTCCTAGTACTTACATGTTGTTTTATGTACAGAGAACTGGTTAAGAAAAATAATTAAATCAATAAAAAAGTTTGGAGTAAGTAAAGTTTAGTAACAGCAATTTTAGGATAAATTAGTTTGTAAATCCTTTTTGTTCTTTAACACTATTTGTGAAAGGTTTGTTTTCCTGAAAAAAATACAAGGGTTGTGTTTGAGTGCACAGATGTTTTGTAATATTTCTGCGAGACTCTTGATGTTGCCTTGGTGGAGAATTCCATTATAATATTTAAGTTTACACCCAAACAAACTGTCCACCAAACTGGATTTCCAGATGTAGTGGCAAGTGCGTAGTAATACACCCAGCAGAGCCAATAGCAAAGAACAGGATTTCTAAGCTTTAATATGACAATTGGTTTAGCTCAGACCCAGTTATACTCATATTCTCCCAAACAGACATGCAGTAGAGTATTTTGCTCTCTAATCACTTGCTAGGAAGATCTGTTCTACCAGGCGATGATGTAAAAATACTAGAACTAAAAACTTTATTTCCCCATCACTGGATTTTTGCCATCATTTGTCTTGCCATAGATCTCTGATGCCATTAATGTAGTCTGCATGGGATACTTCTTTTTTTCATTTTGTTAAAAAATGTAAAGTGACACCCGAAAGCTATGACATCATAGGCTACAGCACTGCATACAGGCACTCTTACAAATCTCCTGGATCAGGATTACAAAGAAAATTTTGACTGATCAGCTTCTTTTATCCACACACAGAAAGGTTAGTTAAACACTTTAATTTCACCCTAAGGAACATGATTCACTAAGACGTTAAAGCCATAGATAATTGACTTGAACTCCTATTGTTTGTAGTACAAAAGGTCCTATAAACCTCCATGGGACTGGGTATAGATGAAAGTCTTGTGACACATTAGATGTCATAAAAAGGGCACCAGCAAAAAACAAATTCAATATATTCTTTACCTGAGAACAAAGTTTTAAATGCAAGAGAAAATCACACAGGAGAATTTGCTCCAGGTGGAAGAATGAAAAGACAAGAGGATGTTGACTATAAGTTAATGCAGCTGGACAGAGACGGATATGGTATACCTGATACCAACTAACCTGAAAAGCCACAGAGGGATGACAGCACCTGTGGCTTTTTCAAGTCACAAGCAGCTCTGAGAACACCATACTTTGATATCCTCAGAGGCGCAAGCTTGCAGAAGCCTGTGTGTGTCTGATGGGCCAAACTGATGGATTTGTAATTGTTAATTTTTTATTGACACTGAATTCAACAAAAGGATGCTAACACAGCATTCTGACTCCCATTGTGTCTAAAAGAAATGTCTTTCTAGTAATCAGATTATACCTGTTCATGACAATTCTGATTAGGCTGTTTGGTGCACTGGCCTCATTCCATCATCTTATAGACAAAATCCTCCACCCTCACATGGCATATGTCATGGCTTATCTAAATGGTTTTAGTTACAGTAGTAATTGATTATGGCACATGCAACAAATAAGAACTGTCCTGAAAAGCCTGTAATTACCTAACCTTCCTGACATCCTAAAAAGTTCATGATTGGGCAAGTGTAGCTATGATATCTGAGTTTTTACATGAGACATAGATAAGAATTGATAAGAATGCCTGACCAAATCCAAAAAGGAAAACATCTCCTAGGACTAAACTGCTATTACTTTAAATGATACTTATTATTCAGATATCACCTGCTCAATTAATAATCTCACTTAAATAGGAGTGCCAGAACTGATCTATTAGATGACACAGTTTGAGCCAGTTTTATTCAATTAAGGGCTGACCGCTGCTACAATCTTCTAATTTATTTTTACTTTTATTTTACAGACTGAGGCATCAGGGTGTTGGTGGCAGTGTTGTCTCACATGGTAGAGCAGGAGGAGCAGATTGTACAGTACATTTGCTGCAATCTCTTTGCATGGGAGTGGAATTACGGTATCATAGAAAGCAAATGTCTCCTCATCAACTGATCTTCAATTAGTAGTTCTACCTCCTGGGAATTTTTTTTTTACCATCTGCTCATATCAGAACCTGCTTCAATAGATTTTTTTTGCAGGAAGATACTTTGCAGATTACTTACTAGAATCAAGCACTTCAGCCTTTTAAGTCCACACAATTGGTCCACAGACTGGGGACAAGGATGATGGTGGTGAACTTTCTTTCCTGCCATGATTGGGGAATGTGAGCAGCCAAGGGTTATATGGGGCGTAATCATGCATCAGTTTGTAAATGAGAGGTGGAGTTGGGAGACGAGAAAGTCTGACCTACATGCCTAGGAGAAAATGTGGGTTAATGATTCATGTGAGTGTTTATGTGGCATGTGTTTAATGGACCAAAGGAGACCTGCAGTTGGAGTAAAAACACTCAACAGAAAATCTCATGACATCTGTTCATGAGTTACATCTGAGGAGAACATAGGTCATGATGCAAGACAATGAGAACTTTGAGCACACACCTTGAACACACACCTCGTTCTAGCAAAATACTGATAAGTATTAATAGGAGCTAGTCAAAGTCCTGACTGTAATCCAACAAAAATATTGTGGAAGCACCTAAAGCAAATGGATTCATGAGTGGAAACCCACCAATGTAAAATAGCCGAAGCTGCTTTGGACAGACGAATAGGTCTAAATACCCACAAGCCGATGTGCAGCACTAATCCCAGGGCTGTCATTTTCATCTTAGCTCTCTTTAGCTTCTTTTAGGGATTCTTTAAAACAGATAAAGTTTATATACTATATGTATATGTATCTCCCGCTTTATGCTATATAAGGGTCGCTGGGGGGTTCCCCATGCCCATCCAGAAGAGAACGTCTTGGGCGCTGGGCACATAGACCCAGGACAGGGCGCCAATCCATCGCTGGGCACACACTCATTCACACACACACTCTATATGGGGCAATTTTGAGAATTCAATTGACTTGATCCATGTTTTTGGACTGTGGGAGGAAACCGGAGAACCCGGAGGAAACCCACGCAGACACGGGGAGAACATGAAAACTCCACCCAGATGGGGTTTCGAACCGGGAATCCCTAGCACTGAGAGGCGAACGTGCTAACCACTAAGCCACCGTGCCACCCACTATATATATATATTTTACTGTATATTTAATTTTTTTTAATGTAAAGTTCTACATAATCTGCTAAATAAATAAAAGATTTTATTAATCAAATACTGGATTTAAGCTAATTAACAAAATTGCTGTATCATTTCCTTCCACAGAAACTGACTAAATGTGGGCCATGTCCACTGGGCCTACAGGCTGCATGCCAACTTAACTTGCTCATTCTCCCTTCTGTTGAACTGCACCGCCGCTGAATGACTCACCACACATGCATTTCTCGCTGAGGAGACATATGGATCTAATTGCATAGTAGTGCACTGTTTTCTTTCATGCACATTATAAAATCGAGTGTAAGTTGGCCGCACAAGTTGATGAGTAATCATGTTTGTATTCTGGGTGGCTTTTACTGCAGGATGATAGGAAACCTTTGCCTTTGCAAAGAAATGAGGAAAGATCATTTTACAATAAAAACAAGTGCCTTCTCCCAGGGAACTTTTAAAACAGTTTTGCACATGTGAGCACTGCCAAAAAGGCATAACAGTATTATTCTTAAATCAAAGAACTAAATGTAGCAAGAGAATTACCAAAAGCTGGACCATGTGGACATCAGATGCAATCCAGAACTTCAACAACAACAGCTGAATTCTGTCCACAGAGAACAGTAGTTAAGAAAAAAAATGTAAATTGCTGTGAATTATGCCTTTAAATAAGAGAGATCCCAATGTTTTAGACAGCCTGCCTCAAAAACAGTGAGTCATAACCACATATTAGTGGTCTGGAGAGGGGAAAAAATCCTATTTGCAAAGAGTTTCAGCAGGTTTATAGACTTCACTTGTGACACCAGCTTTAAATTTGGAGCCTTGACTAAGCATTCCACTGACCTCATCGAAATATCCATAATATGAAAAACACTTTATGTAACAAGTTGGTGGGGCACAGACAGGCGGTGAAGCAATTTTGTGCACTGTCGCTTAAAGTGTTGAACAGTGTGCATTAAAGGGCTATTTAAACAAGCGATCCTGTCTGAACCACTCGCTGCACAGGACTTTTTCTGAAACAGGGCTGCAGGGAGAAAAGCAGCACATTAATTGTCTCTTGGCAATGCATTGACAGTGAGTAGCACGTAAGGTATGATGTTTAAAGTTTACCAAAATTACCACTACAAACATGCCATTTTTGTTCTGTTTGCACGAAAAAGGAATCTATTTTATATGTTACATGCAGCTATTATGGATAAGCCTGTGTGCATGTTTCCAGCACAGAGGTCAGGTTACAAGCACATGTTGTTTTCAGCAAAGCTTTAACTCTGCACACTGTTTGGCTCTCTCTATTGGGTAAAGGTTCTGTTTTCTTTTGTCTGGCAGGCACGGGTAATGTCTGTCTCCCTGCCTGACATCATTTTGTAATGTGAGGACTCTTCCAAACCATATTCCAAATTCCCTCATCGCTCCCCTACGTAAACAGCGCCACCCTTCAACTCTATTAGCTTACGAGAAGCCATTTGTCTGGGCATCTGTGCGTCATTTTCTTTGTGCATTGTTCATTAGGTAAGAAATGTTTTGTCTCATGCCAAATGACAGGACCGTTCCACTAGAAAACCACCTACAGTTTTCTTTTGAAGTTCCAATGCCTCGTTAATGTCAAAAGAAAATAAATCAGAAGGAAACTGGGAAACTGCTGACCAATATTTGGGCAATTTACCCTAAGCTTTATTAAGTAGTGAGTAGTTTCTTTCCTTTTTAAAGTAGCCGAATGAAAATATTTTTGTGTTTTTGGTACAACGATACAATGTCTTAATAGAATTGGTTTAGAAATTTCTCGAAAAATAAGACGCATAATTTCCAGGGAATTTATACAGTCTGTAATTCTAATGTCTGTTTTTAAGGTGGTTTTTACCTTCAATTATGTAACTTAAAACATTCATCAGTAATTTGTGTTTCTGAATCTGATCATTAAAATTGCTGTCCATGAAAAAAATCGACAGAATACTTGGCAAAATTGTTAATTTTATAATTCATTTAATTTAATTAAATGTAAAGAAAAATAAATCAGTTATACTTGTGTAGTGGTATGGTTTTAGGGACGGCCCTTCTCTAATGTATGCCACATAGAATCCCCAGTTACAATGCACACATATAACTGACACTGTATCCAACATCATTAGGGGTACTGTGAAGTTTAGTCCACAAAATAAAGTATTTGGAATCTAGAGTGTATACAGAAAGAGTTAGCCCATATCATGTTTAACAACAGCAAGCATTTTTATAAAATTGGGACTCAAACAAGTTAGGTTGGAGATTTTTTTAAAGTATAATGACGTACATAGTTGAGAATGTTTTCACAGTTACCTAGAGGAGAAGAAAATCAGAAAGTAGACCTTAATAGCCTTTGCAATTTCTTCTGTCTCTTGGGTGTTTCTGTACAACAGAAAGAATTACCACAACTTAGCAGAGATCAAAAAAAATTACATATAGACATATAAAAGAGATGTTCAAACTCCTTTTGGAGTGAAGGAAGGAAGGCGCACACACACTCACTCACACAGATACACACACAAACAAACTCTATATAGGGCAATTTGGAAAATTCAATTGACCTTGATCCATGTTTTTGGACTGTGGGAGGAAACCGGAGAACATGGAGGAAACCCACGCGGACACGGGGAGAACATTGGGATTCCTAGTGCTGAGAGGCAAACGTGCTAACCACTAAGCCACCATGCAGCCCAGTTGTAGTAGTTGTTGTGAAAATAGAATTTAAATATTTTGAGAATAAATCTGTATATATTTTTAGAGTAAAGACATTATTTTTAAAACAAAACAACAGTCTCACAATATAATGCCTAATAATAAGTAATATTTTAAAAATAAAGTTGTAACATTACAGTGATTTGTTTACAATATTGCAAAAAAAAAAAAAAAAGAAAGAAAAACAAAACAAAAAAAAAACATATTAGTATTAGAAGTTTTGGTGCATTACGGTGGCGTAGTGGTTAGCAGGTCTATCACTTAGTGCTGGTGATCAAAGTTTGAATCTTGATCGGGTGGTAGTTCTAAATCTAAATTGCCCCATATAGTGTGAATGTCAGTGTGAGTGAGTGTGCCTATAGATTGGCACCTTGGGTGTAGGATGACTCAAATTAGTGGTTAACATTTTTTAAAAAGGAAGACTACATATCAGTTTATATGTAAATGTAAATCGATTTTAGATCATTTTATTCATTCATTCATTCATTCATTCATTATCTTCCGCTTATCCTCTATTAGGGTCGCGGTGGGGTTCCCCATGCCCATCCAGGGGAGAACGTCTCGGGCGCTGGGCAGATAGACCCAGGACAGGGCGCCAATCCATCGCTGTAGATCAATTTAGATTTTCGATAACAAAGTGGTTGCTGCACTTTTCATCTTGCGCGCAAGGCGGCAATACAGAGCTGTGGAGCTGTACTTCGCCTGCAGCTTCTTACTCAGAAGAACACCGTATAACATGGAACAATGGCATAAATAGCAAAAGTAAGTTATCCAAACAAATGTTATAATTCTGTAAAACATCATATACAGTGGATACAATAAGATCCATCAGGTTTTCTTTTAGAGGGGGAAATTCCGTAGACGTTTTTATTCCGCTACATGATAAGGCTAGCTAGCACAGGCTCGCATTCAAAACATAAACTCGCTTTAAATTAAATTCAGCGTGTGGTAAACAACAACAACAGAAAGTTCTGTTTTCGTGTTGTCCAGTACTATATTTTAAGTTCTGTCTGTAAGCTGAAGCTATAAACCGACACGGATACAGATTCAACGCAATGCTTAGAAACTCTTAATATGTCATGATTAAAGCTCTGATTTCATTAAAGTTACCGATTAAAACAATAAAGTGATCTAATTTGCCTACTATGCTTGCACACAGAGCAATTTTAACCCATCCGTGCAGTGAAACACACACTTAGGGTTAGGAACCTTGCCGAAGGGCCCTTCAGAGTACTTGATGGGCCCGGGAATCGAACCGGAGACTTCCAGTTCACAAGACTGGTTTCTTAACCACAAGCCTGCGACTGCCCTATAGGGTTCATTTTCTGAATACTGCCCAAAGAGAACAAGATGAAATAATATAACCAATGCAATAAAATTGTCTGTTTAATACGTCCTCCGTTACAATAAAAAGGAGCGAGCAGTTTGGATGAACTACAGTATAATTTTGGATCTTTAACTGAGATTTTTTTATGCCTCTTGTAGATTCCTCTTGATCATTCTTACCAGTTATTGCTGTTCACTGTTGCATTTCTTGGCTGTTAATCTAAGCGGCGTGCAATGAACAGACCAAAGCCAACTAGTATTCGGCGCCCTAGTGCTGCCAAATCATCAGGTAGGTTGTTCAACACTTATAAATTTGGTGAAATTGATAATAAAGTATAGGGTTTTCATTTTTTACTCACTGTTGTATTTAAGGCCACCCTCCTCCAGGAGACTTTATTGCTCTGGGGGCCAAGAGCCAAAGCAGTGAGCCCAAAGCAAATCCAGCTGTTCTGAAGCCAGCATCTTCAGGCTTACCAGCAGATCGCAAAAGAGAGGCCTCCTCGACTTTGCAGTCATCCTCCGGTTTGTCAAGTCTTGCTAAACGACCAAAACATGCAGCCACTCCACCGAGTGCTCTTTCACGTCTTGCTGAAGTGGCTTCAGTTGACAAAAGGGCCATCTCACCTTCCATCAAAGATCCATCAGTGGTGCCTATAGAGGGTAAGACACACACACACACACACACACACACACACACACACACACACACACACACACACACATATATATATATATATATATATATATATATATATATATATATATATATATATATATATATATACACACATCCTAATTATAAATCTTGATGTCAGTGGTAGTTTTAAAAACAGTATTTTTTTTCGTTCAGTTAAGCTACTTCTGACCTCTGTTTGGGTATTACAGTTCCTCCGGCTGTGCTTCTGGATGAGATTGAAGCAGCAGAATCTGATGGAAACGATGAGCGCATTGAGGGCCTGTTGTGTGGAGCGGTCAAGCAGCTAAAAATGAACCGAGCCAAACCTGATGTCACACTCTATCTCAGCCTCATGTTTTTGGCCAAGATTAAACCCAATGTGTTTGCTACTGAGGGAGTCATTGAGGTTTGATCGTGATATTTTACTGATTTTGGTTTGTGTTCTTCTTGCTTTTCATCAATCACAAGACATTTTTATTGGCAGGCTTTGTGCAGTCTCCTCCGCCGTGATGCATCGATTAATTTCAAAGCTAAAGGAAACAGTCTGGTGTCCGTTTTAGCCTGCAATTTACTGATGGCAGCTTATGAAGAAGATGAAAACTGGCCTGAAATCTTTGTTAAAGTAAGAAGGATTATACACAGAAATAGAATTCAACTGTCTAATTGTACATTTACAAATAAAAGTATTTCTGTTCCAGGCAACTAAATGACAGATTTTTATTTAAGTTAGGTTTTAGGTTAATTTATTTCTATAAAGAATAACTCCCTGGTGGTGGTGCTTTTTTAAGGGAAGAACTCTTGTGAGGATTAGGGCCAGGCAGCATTTACAGTGCAGGATACTAATTTACAGATTTTGCATATGACGGTTTTCCCCCCTGAAAACAGACAAACTAATTCAGTTAAGTGGAAATTCTTTTAGAAAAGTTAAAAAAAATCTCATGTCATGTACAAATTCAAATTCTTAGCACTATGATTTGATAGAGGTACCCACTTTAATTTTATTGAGGACATGACCGCTGAAATTGGAGTAATAAAGTTTTATGAGTACTTATTAGAAATCAATTTTTTAAACAGCATTGTTATTTAAGTTTGTAGCTGGAATTGTCATTTTTAAGCTTTATTGTGTTCTGGTAGCTTTTTTTTACACAATGATGCTGCTTTGACTAATAAAATTGGAAATAGTGTAATCATTGTCTTTATTACTGTAATCATCGCTTTGAATAAAAGTGTTAAATGATTAACGATGTAAATTTAATGTAAATGTAATATATGTTTGTATCATATCTGAGCTGTTATGATGCTGTTATGATTTTATATGACTGTGCCAATGTTTATGGTATGATCTAGGTGTACATCGAGGACTCCCTTGGGGAGCGGATCTGGGTGGATAGCTCCCACTGTAAGACATTTGTAGATAATATACAGACTGCTTTTAACACCAAGATGCCTCCGAAGAGCATGATGTTGCAGACTGAATCCAGTCGTTTAGGGGGAGATCTGAGTGCAGGTATGAACTGAGTTCACCGTTTACAAAATGCCTGAAGTAGTTTTGCTAAATCAAATTAGGTTGGGGGTTTTAGTTCACCGTGTAAATCCTGTGTCCTTCCATATGGTAAATGTTTATGTGCATGCGCATGCAATCTCCAAAAAGAAATAGTTCGGTTTCTCTATTTATGAAATTAAGAAGATATGAAATTAAGAAGTAAAAGATTTACTGCTCTCATCCCTGCTTAATAGAGTATGTTTTTTAGGCAATAGCCCTCATCCTTCCACTCCAGATGAGGATGACAATCAAACAGAACTTTTAATTGCAGAGGAAAAGCTAAGTCCAGATGAGGAAGGACAGGCCATGGCCAGGTACTAAGTTGTTTAAACACAAGTCTCTTTAGCCAAAGTCTTATTCACTTAATGTTTTTGTTTTTGCCAAATAGCACCTTGAATTTTGCATAGTTTGTATTATAACTTTGTTTTTAACAATTTCCATGAAAACTACTATGGGTTACAGGTATGAAGAGCTGACTGAAAGTGTGGAAGATTATGTACTGGATGTGTTAAAGGAACAGCTCAACCGCAGACAGCCAATGGACAATGTGTCTCGCAATCTGCTTCGTCTTCTTACGGCCACCTGTGGTTACAAGGAGGTTCGTCTGTTGGCTGTGCAGAGACTTGAGATGTGGCTACAAAATCCAAAGGTATGAAGATAGCATGCTGCTTATTATTTGTCTAATTTTTGTAAAGATACAAAACTTTTCTCTGCTCTGTTGTGTGCATCATCTCAATAGTTGACAAGGCCAGCACAGGACCTTCTTATGTCTCTGTGCATGAACTGCCGAACTCATGGAGCCGATGACATGGACGTCATCTCCAACCTCATCAAGATCCGGCTGAAGCCAAAAGTGCTTCTGAACCACTACATGTTGTGTGTCAGGTATATATTCTGTGTAGTATAACACTATAGCCCCAAAAGACAGGACATTGTTAAAAATTTGCAAGTGGATTTGTAGATTCCCCTTTGTTTCTCATATTCGTGACATACCCATACTAGGCTTATCAGTAATGACACAGTGGACTGAGAAAAAAAATTATTATATATATTTTTTTACTTTCCTTGTGAAATACAAGCTCAAACCTGTATTTTACGATCTGAGAAAAGCTTGGTCCAAACAAATTTGGTGCTGTTTCTGTAATAAAAACTTGATATAAAAGTTTTAGTTTGCATTTCTTGATGCAGCAATAAATTGTTAAGTAATAGAGGTTTTAATGACGTACCTGAGTCCATAAGGTTCTGAAACTGTAATGTATGGTTATTTTACAGACTGTCAAACTAGTAAGCAAAGCTTTGTCTTTGCTTAGTTTATATTGTGCATTTCAAGTCTTTTTTTTTAACGAAATACAATTCATCATTATTTGTGCTTTTTTTCTTTTAAAAATAAAAACAGTTCTTAATTTTATTACATTTTATAAAGTCTTTATATTATTCAATCTATTCTTTTTGCACTAATCCAACCTCTAAACTCTGCTTTGCAGGGAGCTACTAAATGCACACCGAGACAACCTGGGCACTATGATTAAACTTGTCATCTTTAATGAGCTATCTAATGCCAGAAACCCTAACAACATGCAAGTCCTTCATACAGTACTGCAACACAGTCCAGAGCAGGCCCCCAAGGTCAGGACATTGTCATTTTTATAGTTTACTAGGAAACTGCAGTCAATTAAATATGCTCAATGGAGTGGAATACAAACAGAATGTCTTAATGATTAAAAAAAAAACCTTTAAATAACCCTAAAATGTGATGAATGTTGGGGAAATAATAGTTAAAATAAATACGTTAAGTTACATTTGTAAAGGTTTGTAAAGACATTACCTCCAAGTTTGAGCTGAATTGTATATAATACTGTATTTTAATTTTATATTTTTCACTATTCTTTTGTGCAGTTTTTGGCCATGGTTTTCCAGGATCTTCTGACCAATAAGGATGATTACCTGAGAGCGTCCCGAGCTCTGCTTAGGGAGATCATCAAGCAGACTAAACATGAAATCAACTTCCAGTCTTTCTGCCTTGGTCTCATGCAGGAGAGAAAGGAGGCCTCTTATTCTGAAATGGAGTTTAAAGTAGGCATCATGTCCATAGCATAACTGGCTGATGATTTTTATCATTAGGACACACATTGATTGATTAACTTTTCAGACATGTTCTGAGTATGTCTGATATCTATAAATGCATGTTTACTTTTTTTTTTGAACGCAGGAGCGTTTTGTTATCCAGGTGACCGATCTGTTAACAGTGTCAATGATGCTGGGCATCACAGCTCAGGTCAAAGAATCAGGCATAGCATGGGATAAGGGAGAGAAAAAAAGTAAGTCTTTAGACTCTGTATATCACATTTTGATGATGATGGGTTTTGTGTTCTTTTCAAGTGCTTATGTTTGCTTTCTCATCAGATCTGGAGGGGCTCAGAGCCTTTCAGAACCAGATTGCTGCTATCCAGAGAGATGCTGTATGGTGGTTGCACACCGTAGTCCCTTCAATCAGCAAACTGGGACCCAAAGACTATGTCCATTGGTATGAGTGGCTGACTTTTAAAACCTATTACTAATATATTTGACTTCATTTAACAAATATTTGCTTTCCTTTATCTAATTTAAAGCAATGATTTGTGTTGATGTTAATATGATTGCAAATATTCAGTATCTGATTTAGTAATTGAAATTTGGGCTTACTGAATAAGATTATTAATTCATTTTGTTACAAGCCTAACTTTGTGCTTATAAGGGAAAAAAAATCAAGGAATCACCTCAGATAGCTTGGAGGTTTATTATAGTGTGGACACACAAACGCAGTCACACACACTTTGGGCAATTTAGTATCTACATTTTATTTTCTAGCCTATTTTTTGGAATGTGGAATAAAGTTCATGCAGCCGTAAGGAGAATGTGCAAACTCCACAATGAAAGCACTCTGCCTGGGAATTGATCTTAGGTTCTTACTACTGTGAGGCGGCAGCTCTATCCACTGTGCCAATTTTGTGCATGTCAGTAAAATTAATGTGCACAACAAAAGAGTGTAATATATTTGTTATATATTTTTCTGCAGCCTTCATAAAGTGCTGTTCACTGAGCAGCCTGAGACGTATTACAAGTGGGACAATTGGCCCCCAGAAAGTGACAGAAAGTAAGAACTTGCCTATCTGAATCTGACTAACAGCTTTAAGTCACTCAATAGGAAATGCCACTGATCAAACCTTTTATATTTTTCCATTCTTCATTTGGCCAGTTTCTTCCTACGCCTGTGTTCAGAGGTTCCCTTGCTGGAGGATACATTGATGCGGATTCTGGTGATTGGCCTGTCTCGAGACCTGCCCTTAGGTCCTGCTGATGCTATGGAGCTTGCCGATCATTTAGTAAAGAGAGCGGCTGGAGTGCAGTCAGATGGTGCACAGCTTTTTGTTGTTACTTACATTATAATATTTCATATATCTTTGAAGTAGATTCATTTGTATTAAATGTTTTTCTAGATTTGGATGTGTTGCGGGTGGAGAGGATTCAGCTTATCGATGCGGTGCTGAACTTGTGCACATACCATCACCCAGAAAACATCCAACTCCCTACAGGGTAAACATTTAATCTTGGCATTGAGTAATGTTTCTTTATAGATGTGTAGTACAGACAATGTCCGTGTATTACCATCACAAAGAGATTGTTCGGTAAATTTTAATGGATCGATTTACAGAATCCTTTATCCTAAACAAATTACAGGTATCTTAACTTAATAGTTGTCAGAGAACAAGATCAGCTTTATTGGAGCAATAAAGTTTTAAGAGCTCACACCTTTAGATTCATAGCCCATCACCCTAACCAATGAGCTACAATCTCACACAATAATAATTACTTTTGGATATGTTTGTATAAGTAATTATATTATATAAACACAATATGCCCGATGTTGTGACACTTTGTAATAATGCAATACAAACATATTTATTAAATCACTTAAAAATTTATTTTAACAGGTAAAGGAACAAAAAGAACTTTTTTTTTTATTGTCCCAATGACAAACTATTGGTACAGTACTAGTTTGCACACGTTGACATTTTGCTCCATTATTTTTTAAGCTAAAGCTTGATAAATATTAGTAAACACTCCTTACAGAGATTTTTTTAGAAAGCTAGATCTGTTTCATTTGGTTTAATGTTGTGTCATAAGACAATTAAGAACTTTGAATGTCTTTTTTATTCTTTGGAATCACTTTACTTTGTGTAAGTCACATTGAATTGGTAAACTAGTACCAATTACATGTGTCGTTATAGATACCATCCTCCAAATCTGGCAATATCCACTTTGTACTGGAAGGCTTGGCTTCTGTTACTAGTTGTGGCTGCATTCAATCCACAGAAAATTGGTAAAGTTTTCATGTCTTCACAATCTTATTATTTCATCTCCATGTAAAAGCCTGGTTTAAACGGCTTTCCTTTTGATTTTGCAGGTCTGGCAGCTTGGGATGGCTACCCCACTTTAAAAATGCTAATGGAAATGGTCATGACCAAGTAAGAAAGCATGTTGTTTTTTTGCTATTAAATGACAGATGACAGTTAAATTTCTTTTTTGTATATTTCATTGAAATTGCTCATTGTAACATAACATCATATCTTCTTATGAAACTATTTTTTTTTGCTGAGACTTGATTAAGCACTATATTTAGAACATATATAATTATACTTAAAAAATATTGTGGGTTGTTAAATAAAAAGTTCTTACTTTGAACACAGCAATTATTCATACCCACCATGCACGGTGGCTGATGAAGAGACTAAGACAGAGATGATCAGCAGGGAGCTGCAGAGCTCCCAGAAGGAGAGACAGGAAATCCTCGCCTTTGAAAGCCACCTGGCAGCTGCTTCCACCAAGCAAACCATCACAGAGAGCAACAGCCTGCTGCTTTCACAGCTCACCAGTCTGGAGCCTAAGTAGGAGTCTAGCACCACCATGACACTGTAGAGTCTAATCAATAGATGCAACTTTTTAATATGTTCAAAAAAAGCCACTAGTTTCAGCATATGTTCTGTATTTTTTCCATATATCTTGTTGTTACAGGGGTCCACCACGTAGACCACCATCACACATCCAAGAGCAGTTAAAGAGCCTGAACCAGTCACTGCGGCTGGGTCATCTGCTGTGTCGCAGTCGCAACCCTGACTTTCTACTCAACATTATCCAAAGACAGGTCAGCCTTCATTATACAGTAGACCAATAATCTCCCTCGCTGTTTGGTAACTCTGCCCAGTGTATTTACCAGTTTTCGGCTGGTTGGTAACCGTCTGTTTTTCCAGGCCTCTTCCCAATCAATGCCGTGGCTAGCTGATCTGGTACAGTCCAGTGAAGGGTCCCTGGATGTCCTGCCTGTTCAGTGCCTGTGTGAATTTCTCCTCCATGATGCAGCTGATGAAGGTGCATCAGCTGAGGATGAGGAGGAAGGAGAAAGCAAAGAGCAGAAAGCAAAGAAAAGACAGGTGAATAGGTGTTTTAAATGGAATTTAGAAGTCAATCGTAAGGTTGGAAATAAAATATAAAGGGGTTAGCTTATACTGATAACTAATACAGGGATAAAGACCTTTTTTCAAATCTTACAAGCACTTTATATACAGTTTCTTAGGATCAGCCAGCACAAAGTTTCGAGAGGGGAGGCACAAGAGGGTGAGCATTATTGTGAATAAATCCTGCCAAATAAATTTATACTGTCACCTAGTGGCCAAATTACAGAACGCAGTTTAAAAAAACACATCAGGTAAAAATTTATTGTGTATTACGCATTGATTCAAATGTTTAGCGCTCAGTAATGTCACGGCTGGACAAACAGCTCAGCCAATCAGATTTATGGACCTGAACTACCCAGTTTATAAGCGAAAATAATCTGATGAAACAATAAAATTCGTTTCGTACAGTGTGTAGAATTTAGTAATTCACATACTGTTTTTCATATAATCCCTAGAGAAAAAATCTTTTTAATGGCCCCCTAAACGAGCATCTCAGACACTAAAATTAGTACTTTTTGCTTACAAATATTAGCATTCGTCACTCAGTCGAGTCATTGCAGTTGTGCAGTTTAGGATTTGCAGATGTTAAATTTAAGGCTGGTGTTTACAATCAATGTTCCCATTCATCCCACATCCCACAATGTGAGTGGACACTGATTTTTTTTTAATGAATAGGAATCGTTCATAGTCTAAATAGTTTTAAGATCTGATGTTAATAAGACATATTGTAATATTTCCCACTTTTTCTTTATCTACCTATAGAGGCAGCAGAAGCAGAGACAGCTTCTGGGCCGGCTGCAGGAACTCCTGTTGGGTCCTAAAGCAGATGAACATACCACGTGTGAGGTGCTAGACTACTTCCTGCGTCGGCTCAGCTCCTCTCAGGTGGCATCCAGAGTCCTAGCGATGAAGGTATCATGTAGAGTTCATGCTAAAAGCAAAAAGTGCAGGCTTTTTATGCTGACATGAAATTATTAAAGTGGAAAGTTTTATTTTTAATCTTAGTCATGTAGCTAGCGACTTTGACATCATGTTATTTTACATTCGAAATTTGGTTATTTAGCAAATGCTAAACTTCATGGCTTTGCTCAAGGACCGACATTGGTAAATTCAGTGGACCTGGAACCCCCAACCTTCAGATTAATAGCCCAAGGTCCAAATTATTGAGCTACCACATTACAAGGTGTTAAGTTACTTCATGGGTTGTGCAATACTTTGCTACTCTGTCAGTTTTAAATATTTTGTTCCTCTATTCAAATTTGGACTCGAAACGAGACGTTAAAAGTTAAAAAATTTAAGTACCTCTTTTATGTCATAATTCTGTTGTAGGGTTTGTCCCTGGTCCTCTCAGAGGCAGGAATAAGGGACAGGGATGAAAAGGATCAACTAATGGAGGAGGATTCGAGGGATGCAGAGTTACTTCCAACCTACCAGTGGCTCCTACAGGATCTTCCCAAACTTCCACTGTTCGACAGTGTGAGGGGTATGACGGCCAGTGCCCTGCAACAGGTGATCTGCCTTTTTAATCTTATAATGCTGTTTTGAATGTAGTAACTGATTCCACTGGAATCGCACTGAATTTATAATATTTAGCAAATTTGTGGTCCCACTCAATTTAGTTTTTTTATTTGTCATTTTTATTGTAGTTAGTATTTTTAGAAAATGTCTGTTTTTTTATTTTATAACTCTTAAAAACATGCTAACATGATGTTAAGCACCAAACAAACTGAATTTCATGTGTGTTTATTTGCTGAATGGTTGTTTTTATTTCCCAAGTTGTGTATCTATAGCAATATAGCAACAGAGCCACTTATTGTGGCTATGCAACCTTGTTTAAAAATATAGCTTATATCTTTTCATTAGTGTAGTCTTATCTTTTTTCTAAGTATGCCAGAAATTAATAGCATTTTTAAGGTTTAATACTGCACTTTTTCAACACTCCTTTAAAATGCAAACTTTTCTTTTAGATTCACAAATCTGTAGGATTACTGACCTCTTTATTTTTTCCCCTCTCCTGAAAGGCTATTCACATGGAGACTGAACCTCAAACCATCAGTGCATACCTGATATATCTCTCCCAGCATGCACCAGTTGAAGACCAGGGACTGCACAATGAACTGGCACTGGTGATCACCGTGATAGAGATTTTTTTTTGAATTTGTGAAGTATCAAATTTACAGTTTAATTGTGTGTTAACCTCCACTCACATGGACACACTCTTACTCTATTTGTTTGTGTGTGTGTGTGTTTGTGTGTCAGGATGTAGCACGGCTGATCGTGGAGCGCTCCACCATTATGAACAGTCTCTTCTCAAAGCACTCTTTCAGGCCAGAGTCGGATGCCGTACTGATTGCCCTCATCTCCATCTTTTCCATCTACATACGTCGCATGAGAAAAACCAAAGAGGGGGAGGATCTTTACAGCTGGGTTAGAAGACTGCATTCTTACTCATATTTATAACCTTACATATTCGTAATCTGAGTTCATTGCATTATTCTGCGGAAAACTAAATTGTATCCGTTTCTGTTCTCCAACATTCTTATTTATTCAGTGTACATTTACATTTGGTCGTTTAGCAGACGCTTTTATCCAAAGCGACTTACAAGGTGAGCACAGGGTTAATTACAACATCCCTGGAGCAATGAGGGTTAAGGGTCTTGCTCAAGGACCCACATTGGTAACTTTAGTGGACCTGGGATTTGAACCGCCAACCTTCAGATTGAAACCCCAACGCCCTAACCACTGAGCTACCACGCCCTTTATAAGATAGAAATCAGAGTGAGCACTATACACAGTATACAAATCATCCTGTGATTTACTGAAGGACAGAATCTCACCAACACCTATTTTAACCATGTAAAAGTAATCGACCCCCACATCGAATACTTAATTGTACCACTTTTAGCAGCAACAACTGCTATTAAACACTTTCAATCAGAGGAGATCAGTCTCTGTGGAGAAATCCTGATGCACTCTACCCTTTCCTTGGTTCACCTTTTCAGGTTCTGCCTCAGAATTTAAGTGGCATTCAGGTCAGGATTTTCTTTCTTTCTTTAAATTTATTTATTTTTTTAATAAATTTGAATATGAATTTTCTCTCGTAGTTTGATTCATTGATTTGAAACGTAACCCAATGGTGCTTGAGCTTTAATCTTATAAACTGATGACTAGATATTTATGTTAGAAAACTGAGTTTATCCTTCCCTTCCTCTCTTTCTGTCACCCAAGATACCCAGACCCTAAAGTAGCAAAGCTTCTCCACACAATCCCGATACCACTTCTATGTTTCACTGTGGCGCAATATTATTGTGAAAAGTGGTGTAAGCTTTACTCTAGATGTAATGGGACCAAAGTCTTAATTCCATATGTAACTCTTCAGTCCATAAAACATTTTCCAATATACTATGGAGGGATAAAGATCTCAGTCTTAATCATTTACTAAACTATAGGTACCAGTTTGATCAAGTACTTGCAGTTTATTTGCTTCTATATGCAGTTTTTTGTTGATTAGTTTGGTTCAGCTTCAGAAAAAATCATGGGATTAAATTTTATACTAAACATACTTGCCTATAGATTTTGTCTACTATAAAGAAGCAAAGGTTTTTAGACAAGACTTTGTTTCTTTCATTTAACATTGTCTTATACTGTGCAGCTCTTATATGAATAACATTTATATCCAGTGTCTTTTAAATGATGGAACATTGAAACTTAGTAACCTGTAACAGGTTTTAGATTATTATTTTGTTTCCTTTCTCTTGTAACTTATCTGTCACCCTCTAGTAAAATTTTGTAAATAATTGTGCATTAAAATGTCCTGTAGTGTATGTGTTTTTAGTTGAGTTTTAAGACTTTTACCAGGGTTGCCCAATTCTTTGTATAAAACTATAGATGGGTCACATTCCATTTATTATTTGTGTTGTTCATTTTAACAGTCTGAGTCTCAGGACCAGGTGTTTCTGCGCTGGACTACTGGGGAAACAGCCACAATGCACATTCTTGTGGTTCATGCCATGGTCATTTTGCTTACAATAGGACCACCAAAAGGTCTGTCTCATCTTTTGCTATTTTTAAAGATTCGTTTGCCCAACGAATAAAAAATGTTCTGACAGTTTCTTGTACTGCTAAAAAAAGATATATAGGATTTAACTCAGTTTACTAACTGATTTCCACTGTTAAACCTCCCTGGTCACCTAAGCGAGATGGTCATCACAAAATTTCTTTCTTTTTATGGGGGTTCAGGCTTAAGACATTGTATTGCTGCTTTGAGAAAATACACAATGGTTAATGGAGATATATAAATAAACTGTTCTTAAACGTAATTTAAAAAATAGAATAAATATTGTTGTATGTAAAGAAAAAAAGTATGTGTATATTTTTTTTCTTAAGGAGAAAGTGACTTCTTTACTCTGCTGGAAATCTGGTTCCCTGATAAAAAACCACTTCCTACTGCTTTCCTGGTGGACACATCTGAGGAGGCTTTACTGTTACCCGATTGGCTAAAATTGAGGATGATTAGATCAGAGGTTTCTCGATTGGTAGATGCAGGTAAGGCCTTAATCTATTTAACAGTGAACTAGATAAACTTTTTCAACTTTTTAATTAAAGATTAATTCATTTTTCATTCTTTTTTTTGTTTAGCATTGCAGGATCTGGAACCACAACAGCTGTTGCTGTTTGTACAGTCATTTGGCATTCCTGTGTCTAGCATGAGCAAACTGCTGCAATACTTAGACCAGGCCGTGTCTCACGACCCACAGACGCTCGAACAGAACATCATGGACAAAAGTAGGAGCCGCCCAACATGCCTTTCTTTTCTTATCCAGTTATATATTTCTTAGCTTGTATCAGCTGCTTGCATTTCTTAGGCCCCAAAAGCTTGTTTTTTCTTTAATCCTTATTTAGAGCGGCTTTTAAAGCTCACCTAATAGAAGAACCACTAAAGCAGACTTTTATCAAGGAATACATGGACATTATTATGTTAGGGTGGTCTATTGGTCTTTGGTTCTGGTTCTTAAATTTGATTGGCTGAGCCATTTGTCCAGCCGGACATTATTGACAATAATGCCCACCTCTGATCACTTCACATTCAAATAAATGTGTGAAATATATTACATTATTTTAGATTATAGAATACAGATTAATATAAACATTGAGATGATTCCTGATGAGCCCTAAGCCTGTTGCGGCTCTTTTTTTAAAAATAAATTTGTTCTACAATTTGGCCACTAGATGGCAGTTTTTCATTGATAGAGAAACTGAAAAACCTGTTATTCAGCATCCATCAATAGGTTACATCATGGAAGACCAGTTTATTGCCAATTTTGCTTTCAATAAACGCATTTAGGAATGAAACCTTTTTTTAATATAGTAAGTTTGTAACTGTTTTATAAAAAGCGATAAGGCACTTAAGGTTGTGTTTTATTGTGAACAAACCATGGGAACCTGCCGTTTGTTCACAATAATGCAGACCCGGTCATGCCTTATTGCTTTAGTGTATATGTGTATTTATATTCTTCATGTAGACCTCCTGTGGAGGATGTTTGAATGTCTAAATTTTGTTCTTTACTAGACTACATGGCTCATCTGGTGGAGGTACAGCATGAGAGAGGAGCTACAGGTGGCCACACATTTCACAGTCTACTCAGTGCTTCACTTCCTCCACGTAGAGGTCACTACCCTCCATTTACACCAGAACACTTACTTGTTCAGTTTTCAGTTGTAGCTTTAGTATTTATAAGGCTGTTTCCTTGCAGACAATGCAGAGGTGAGCAGAGTGAAAGTTAAAGTGGAAACTCCACACAGCTCGGTGAAGATAAGAGCCATGAGTCAGATGCCCAGTATCAACCCTGAGGATGACCTCACCAGTGTCCTGCTTAAGGTACAAAACATTATCAGCTGTTATTAGGCGCTGTCTATATAAACACTTGAGCAAAAATATTGGAATACCAGTCTTAAGACTTGGTACTTCCTGCACATGTCCATTCCATGTGTTACTTGGGCCAATCCATTGTCTTATTCTTGTTGTTCATTGAAAGTGGCTTCTTTGCAGGAATGCGACCATAAATCCAAGATTCTCGCATTCCTTTCTGAACAGTTAGGATGTTTGTGCTACTTAAATTCTGTAAAGCATTTAGGTGCGTTCTTATCTGGAATGCTGTTAACTTGAGGTTTCTCTGGGGTAACTCTTGGTCTTCCTTTCCTGGGGCAATCCTAATGTGAGACAGTTTTATCATAACTTTTGATGCTCTTTTCTACTGCACTTAATGATACTTTCAAAGTTCTTTTCTTTTCGAAGTTTTTGAAGTGGGCATTCATTGTTCTTTACTTAGTTAAGTAGTTCTTGCCGTGACCTGAATTAGAACATTATTTAAATAGGGCTGTTCCCTATACGTTAAAAGCTCAAGAATTGCAACAATCTAACACTTGTACTGTACATAGTTCAACCTGCTGAATGCAGTTTGTGTTTGTGTACAGGTCTTTCCTTTAAAGGTGGACCCACGCTGGCCGGCCCCACCTTCCCGCCCGTCGGCACTGGCATTGCAGCAGGTACTGGCACAGGAAGTACTTAAGGCTCGACAGGGTACAAGCCAACAGGAGGGTACTGCTGCAAGACTTCTGCAGGCCTTGGCAGCCCTGCTTGGCTCCGCCCATGCTGGACAGCTCGTCATGGCTATGCATCATAGCCACATGCTCTCATGCCCCCTCTTGCGCCAACTACATTTGTACCAGGTATAACAACCTTGCCTGCTAGGTTGCAGTTATTAATCTTAACAGCACATTCTTTAAATTGTGTTTGTATGTATGTGTTCCTCTAGCGACTGTCACATCAGGACGTGGCATTTGGCTCACTCTTCTTTAAGGTGATCATGCAAATGTTGACATGGCTGGAGAGCTCAGCTTTGGAGACTGGTCCTCTTTACAATCAGCTCAAGTCTCTGGTGGCTCAGAACTCCCACAAGCATCAAATCACTGATGGTGAGTGACTCACACTTTTTTCATATTATCTAACTACTTTACATTCAGGGTTTAAGACTCTCTGAAGTTTATTTATGCAAATTAATTGCAGTATTAAATATTCTCTAAATGCCAAAAAAATGCATAGATATTTGCAGGCTATGCAATATATCATGTATAAATATAATGCGTTGTATTATTACAGTATTGTTGTTGAAGTTTCTATTTCAACACTAATATGACAAAAAATGTATAGTGATTGTAGAAAGCAGTTAGGGAACATTGGAAAAAGCAGTCATGTGTCAGTGAGTCCATTCTTAGTCAGCAGGTTGCTCCAAAGTCCTGCATTTTTAAAATAAAGTTTAATTTCAAGTGCATTTTAGTAGCAGTTGACTCTAATAATGTATGTAAAGCTATGCCAACATATATTAAATTATACCATCTAGTTAACATGTTTATGTACTATTGCATTTCCTGTTAGTGGTCATTGTTCAGAACATAATCCAGATTATAATCCAAAAGGTCTTTTGCATTTGTATTTACTGTACTTGAAGGCTGTTACAGTTTTATGTAAAAGCTAAATCTTTTATTTGTCATTTTTCAAACATTTACATACCACTGCATATGATGACAAAGTTAAATTCACACAAGGCAGGGTTTGTTGACCAATGTTGGGGGGGGTGTTTACTGGCGATAATGTAACACAATTATGGCTGTGATAAACATTTCTGGAATGCGATGTAAGTGCACTTTCACAAATGGACAATAAGAGCAATGGTTAAAGAGGCTCTTTGTTTCAAGGATTATGGTTAGAGATTTGTGAAAGACTCTAAATTAACTATAATTTGGACAGGAAGACGCAGCTGGGTTGTGGTTGGATGTTCCAGCAGGATGATTCAGAACTAGATTCAGGCAAGATGATTTAGGGACTATTAAAATCAAGCTTTTGTCAGGGCTAGCCAATACCTCTGATCTAAAGACCAATACAACAATACTTTGAGATAAACTGTATAGTCCATGTGCAAGGACTTAAGACCCTGTAATAATACATATTTTAATTTGGTCTGCTGAATATGAATCTGAAAAACAAAAATAATATTATTATATTATATCTGAGTGACAGAATTCTAAGGATTTAGCACAATCCACAACAGTCTTGGAAAATAATTGCAAATCAAATGTATTGTTGCATTAAATAGAATTTAAAGGTCCTGATGCATCATAACCTCAGGAGTTTAAGAAACAGGTCATTTATAGGACATCATCTGTTTTCTTATGGTTCTGCTTCAGGTATTGTTTGTAATTTGCAGCAGTGCTTACTTTGAAAACCGTTTATCCCGTGTCTATCTACCCACCCATTTAATTAATCTGTTAGAAATCATTAATATGACTACAAATGATAGACTCCTGTTAGGTTTCCTGTTGAGGGCCAGGGGGGAAGCATTTTTTTCGTAAATGAAAAATAAGCTGCAAATACAAAAAAACAAATGTTTGATTATTTTTAATAATTTAATGATAAGTTTAATAAAGATATCTTCTGTAAGATGTTATAAATAATCTATTTTTTATTTCTTAAAATTGTATTTTAATTAGTGCATGTAAAAGTAAGGTTTGTATTACTTTCTAAATGTTTGCTTCAATTCTCTTAATATTTACTATTCGATTAATGTTAATTTTTATCAGTTCTTTTTATAATGTATACATAGCTTATAGACACTGGATGACATTATCTTTGTATTATTTTTGGTCAGTATAATGATACTGCCATATGAAATATTAAAATGTCCTATGGTTTTGTGAATTATTTAAGTGAACTTTGTGGCTTTGAGATTTGAAACTGTGTGATCAAGTTGTTTAAAGTAGCAGTGGCTTTCATACTTAATGGTTAGGAGGTGTTAAATTTTCTATTATGTAAATCCTAAGCTTGTGTTCACAACTTGACTTAATGACATTTTACTTTAGTTGTAAAACAGCACACATTTGTATTGTTTAATTTGAACAATTCTATTTAAAATACTGCTGATGTTGTCAGTGCGCACAGGCTTCATTCACCTGGCAGAGACACTCGCTTACAGACGGGATTACGAGGTGGCTGTGAGAGGAATCATGGCCTCACTAAAATCTGGAGAGAAATGCAATGCCGAGCCAGAACTCATCATGAAAGGTATGTCATCACAACCTTCCTCATTATTACTTACTTACAGTTCATCAAGTCTGTTCACTGATGGGTTTTCCCCAAAGAGCTGCAAATTAATTGCTGGGTGACAAAATATTTCCCAGATCTTTCTTCATTACTTGAGCTCTAATTAACTCACAGATTGAGCCCACATTGATTGATCACTGTTATTTAAGGAAGGACAAACAAGGCTGTTGTTACTGGGGCTCTTGGATTAAGCTGATCACCTGTCGGCAAGCAAATTAGGCACATTACAATTGATACTTTACATCATCTCAGCCGATGTACTCTCTTTGTGTTTTGCTGCTGGATTAAACTGTAGCATTACTCAGTTTCTCCAGACATCCTCTGTTTGGAGTTGTGGCCTCAAACAAAGAATATTTAACATAGTGTATTTATTTCTTTTTCTGCCTTTGGCCGGTGACATCTAAATTCAAACCAGCATGAAGATTAAAAGAGCCACACAGGGAAAAATAAAGTCCCTGAAGGCTTCTTCAAACTTGTTTATGTCAAGGGAAAGCCACGCTGGCCTTCACTGTTATTATATGCAAGCTATAAAGGGTTTTGGGGTAAGACTGGGAAGGGTGTTAGAGGTTTTTCTAGAGAAAGCAATTATGGTGGAATTCAGTTTTACCATGTGGGATTGGCACTGGGCTTGTTTTTCACAGCAGCCAGGGAAAATTTCACAATAACCACAAAGAATTGTGAAACAGCATTTTGTTATATGTTCTATTTATGTGTGAGTATGTGTGTCCTCTGGTCTGCCAGTCCTACAGGGGCTGATAGAGATAAGATCCCCATACCTGGAGGAGCTGCTGTCCCTGTTAATGACTGTCGGCATGGAGACTGAAGCGACCGGCAACACAGCTGGACCTGTTGCTATGGTGATTTCAATCCTGCTAGTTGAGTCTGAGGAGCGAGGGGTAAAAGTGGAGGCAGAATCTAAATCGTAAGTGTTAGTGATTCTGTCCAGAGACTCACTACTGTAATTCCTGTGAATGATAACACTAACAATTCCATTGTGATGTAAAAACCCTTAGGTGAATTTAACCCACAAGAGTAAAGAACTAGTTTACATTAAAGGAAAATTACAAGAAATTCCAAACAAAACAAATAAGCCCTGGTTAAAAGACTTGACTTTATTTGATTTTTTTTAACTTTTCCCTCAGTATCAATCTATAATATTACATTGGAAGTTTATGATTATTCTTTTGATATTTAATGTGTGTAACACCCTGTGTAATCAAAAATATTTAGGCATGTCTGTAGAAGATTTTATAAAATCTTATTTTAAGTTGATCACTGTTTGTGGATGGCTTAAAATAACATTTTGGAGTTTGTGGGAATTATTTTCCATTTTTAATAGAATATTTGTAAGGTCAGAAACTGTAAGACATCAGGGCCTGAATTTTCAATCTGGTTCATCCCAGTGGTGTTTGATGGGGTTGTAAATGTGAATGTGGGCGATTTGCAGGAGGGGGGGGGGGGGGGGGGGGGGGGGGGGGGGGGGGGGGGGGGGGGGGGGGGGGGGGGGGGGGGGGGGGGGGGGGGGGGGGGGGGGGGGGGGGGGGGGGGGGTGTGTGTGTGTGTGTGTGTGTGTGTGTGTGTGTGTGTGTGTGTGTGTGTGTGTGTGTGTGTGTGTGTGTGTGTGTGTGTGTGTGTGTGTGTGTGTGTACTCTGCAGGTGTGATTGGAAAAGGACTGGCTCCAGCTCTGGGTTGCTTGTCGATTGGTTGGAACTGCTGGACCCTGAGATGACATCTGTGTGCTCAGACCTGCAGCATAAACTGCTCTTCTCTGTGAGCAAGGTACATTTGTTCTGATCAGATTGCGCAAACAAAACTACAAGCAGTTTGGCTGTTTTAATTAGTGTGTGTTTGTTAATTTAACAGGGTAAAAGCTTGGGTCTTGGAGCAGCCTCCTCCTACAGGCCCTATCTTCTGGCTTTGCTCACGCACCAATCTAACTGGAGCACTTTGCACCAGTGCATCACAAAGCTGCTCAACAGGCCCAGAGAAAACAGGTAATCATGTGCTCTTGCACTACATGAGTTGCATGTATTATAAAAGGTTGTGATACTTGATTGATTAAGGTCTTTTGTTTCAGAGTGGACCCCACTGCAGCTCTGGATTTCCTCTGGGCGTGTAGTCACATCCCTCGAATCTGGCAAGGCAGAGATCAAAAAACTCCACAGGTATGATGTGACCTAAACTAACCATCCAGTTACACATAAACCACATAACCATCCAGTTACAAGTTAAACTATATAATAATGGACTCTTCTACTGCTCATATCACAGGTTAAAAGTAACGTAAAAGTTTAAGTTTTATATATTAAAAAATATATTAAAATATTAAAAATATATTTATATATAAATGTATTTATTTATATATATTTAAAATTTACAAAATGAACAATAATAATTAAAAATTGTTCCACTTGCAGAAGCATACAGAGAAGTTCGTGTTGAAGCTGACCAGTGACGAGTTGATCAGTCTGGTGGATCTAATTCTGTGGGAGTCTGAACTGAGCTGGAGGGACATGGAAAAAAATGAGAGTACGCTGGACCTGGCCTCCTGTTCACTTATTCAGTCCCGTCTTCCTCTGCTGCACAGCTGCTGCCACAGTGCTCCACACAGTGTCCAAACTGTCTGCGAATACCTCATCAACTGCATTAAGAAGTGGGGGGGCAGGTATGACCATCGCATCTTTCTTCTAAAGTGCAGGCTGTTTACTGAAATGATCTTGACCATTAGTTTTGGTTAATTCTTTCGACTTGACTTTTACTATTTTATTATACTGTAGCAAAACAAAAAAAGTATTTTTAAAAAAATGGGCAGGAACTTTAAACTTTTAAACAACAAGCAGTGTTGTTAAAATGTTAGCACACTACCACTTCTGGGTTGGGGGACTTGAGCAGAATACAATCAAAAATGAGTGGACTGGAGTGAAGTATGATAAATTTGTTAGTAGAGACATGAACTTCCTAACTCCATCCATAATGACTCTAAACACCTATCTTCCAGAAGCACTTGCTATTAAAAATGCTAGGTTAAATTTAGGCATTCCAATTGGATACTTGAAGGAGTAAAATGGATAATACTACAGCACTGGTTCCTTCTTAACTACGGACCTGCAGCATGATTGATGTTTCACAAAAAAAGATAAGGTTTTTATGCTGGAAACCCTAACCCTATAATTCCCATTTATAGAAATAAAGTAAGATTCCACTACTGTGGAAATCATTAATTCTTACAGTCTATGACTCTTAGTTAAAGCCTTAGCTCCAAGGCCTAACAGCTGCAGATTGGCAGTACTGGAGCTTAAACCCATCTTATTTATTCTTTCCACCCATAGCAGATGACATGAATAGTGTCACACTGTACTGTTTGTTACATTAATTTGCTTGTAAGAAAACATTAGTAACCAATGGTGGCTTATTTCCCAATTGGCTGCCTTCTGATACTGATTTTTTTCTTTTCATTTGTTTTCTTTTCTCTCTTTCCCTCCATATGGTCTTTTTGGTGTGATAACAGGGCCATTTTACTTAGGCGCCAGCTTTGGGGTGATAGAAAAGCTTTAAATGTGTTCTTTATGATCACATTCAACAATACTACACTTTCAATGACAGCAGTAAGCAAGCCAGCCACACTGCATAATTAGTTCTTGTAGAATAGGAAATTCTCTGGTCCTTTGATCTCAGAGCATTTACTTACCACAGGATATAAAATGCTTAGAGGATTACTTCTCCTGCTTAATATCTTCACTTTGCCTAAGTAAGTGACAGATCTGCTTAGCAGTACAGGATAGAGTCCACCAGTACATCTTTTATTATCATGCTTTTTGCAATTATAAAGTTCAGTAACAAGGTAATGGTTTTACCAAGATATAAAATATATATGTATATAAATATAATTTTAATTTTCCTAATGTGGCTTTTATATAGTATTCTGACATTAGACACATATTAAATTATAGAAATGACCCTGAGCTAGAATAATTTTGGTCCTATAGTGTAAAAGCCACAAGTGCCAACCTACCTACTGTTTTACAAAAATGTTACAACATCTCTTCAGCATAAAAGCTAATATTCATCACACCACTGGCCAACCCTTAATGTCACAATAGAATCTATTCATAAAAACCCTTTACCAGTCTGGATAAAGAAACTTTGGCTCCCAGATGAAATCCACACAGACAGAGACACTGAGAGCTTCAAATAGAAAGGACCCAGGGCACCCTCCTTGAAAATTAAATTTTGATTAGTCCTTGCGTGAGGCGAAAGTGCTTCCCACTGTTTCACTTTGCTGACCGATTTGAAATGTAATATATAAATAAGAAGAAGCAGGTTAATTTAGATTATGTTGCAGATATGCTTTTGAATAAACAGTAGTAAATCAGGTCATGTAGTAATTTCAGATTTTTGTTCTTTTTTGTTTTGTAGTGTTATGAGCAGGAGGTGTGAGAATCTACTATTGCAGATGTATCTTCAGTTTCCAGAGGTTATCCAGCATGTGCGGCTGCCTGATGCAACTCTAAGTGGAGAGGCTGCTGCTGAGGGAAGCTCCTGCAAGGTACAAGATGCACAGCTAATATTGTGATTTTCTGGGTACAGCTATGCAAATGCATTCATACACACATCATTAATGTTATTATTTTTAAAGGTGCTGTCCACTTCTGACTTGTGTTCGTCTCTCATTTGTAAGTCACTTTGAATAAAAGTGTCTACTAAATTACTAAATGTATCTTCTTTCCAACTCCTGACCAAATTGATATATTGGAATATACTTATATTTGGAACCCAATAAGCATTAAAACGGCCTGATTATGATTTTATATATCAGCACTAGGGATTCCCGGTTTGAATCCCAATCTGGGTGGAGTTTCCATTTTCTCCCCGTGTCCACAGTCCAAAAACATGGATCAAGTCAATTGAGTTCTCCAAATTGCCCCATATAGAGTGTGAGAGTGAGTGTGTGCCCAGCGATAGATTGGCGCCCTGTCCTGGGTGTATCTGCCCAGCGCCCAAAACGTTCTCCCCTGGATGGGCATGGGGAACCCCCCCCGCGACCCTAATATAGGATAAAGCGGAAGATGATGGATGGATAATAGAAGCAATCACTTATTTTAAGATCGTGGTAAAGAAAGAAACTAATGCCATGCTTTGTTACAGACAACAATAACAACACATTATCCCTCAAGAGAAACAGGTTAAAATGAAATGTAAATGAACAATATGATTAAATATTCCTCTAAACTTCGTTTTTTTTTATAGCTGGACATTTTGGTGCACCGTCTCATCTGTCTCATGGCTGATACAGGAGAGTCCAAGATGACAGAAAGCCGTGTGACTGATGCAACACTGGCCTGTAGAAAGCTTGCAGTGTCCCATCCTGTGCTTTTGCTAAGGTATCACACTTTTTAATATTATTTCATGTATATGTTAAATTTATTTTTATAGGAATTTTTACACAGATGTCCTTTGTTATTTTACATTTGCACTTTCAAAATTTCAGTAATTGTTCTATTAGCTCATGGAGTGCGTTGTCTTACAGACATCTGCCAATGATTGCTGCTCTTCTACATGGCCGAATCCACCTGAACCTTCAGGAGTTTAGACAGCAGCACCATCTGACTTTTTTTAGCGACATTCTCGCCATCTTGGAGCTTCTTCAGCCACGCATTTTTCACTCGGACCACCAGAGGGCGGTGCAGGACTGCTTGCTGTCATTTATTAAAGTCTTGCAGGTATTGTTCTGGGATTTCGTAGCTATCAGTTGCATTTTGCTGTTAGTTTGTGTGATGTATATAGTAGGATTGCAGTGGAAGTTGGAACAGAGTCTTTTAAAGCTATTTTATACACTGACTTTGAACTGATTATATGCTTTCCAAATAATGCAACTAAAGCATTATTCTGCTATCTGTTTTTGTATTATATACCAGTTTAAACATCCAGTTTCCCCTACATAATTTAAATATAAAGTCTTTGGGTCAGCACCTAATTTATGGTTTTGTCAGCTATATGGGATTTGCCTGGAGAAAGAACAAAGATTTTCTATTCAAGCGCCACATGTTTTTCACTAGCAGCATTGTTTGTGAAAAAGATTATTGTAATTAATTCAGCCTCTCTTTTTGAAGGCAGGGTTAATTTACTTGTAAAGTTTAACTTGTAAAGTTAAATTGTGCGGCTAAATGCTTTCATTATCTTGTCATTATCTAAGTCCACGGGCAAAAGTGTGTGAGTCCACCTCACAGCATGGTCCTGGGTTTGATTTCCAGGTGGAGACAAACTCCGTTTTGTGTGGAGTCTGCTTGTCTTCCCAATGATGGTGTAATTGAGTTTATTTCCTACATACCAATTTAATTCTAACAGGTAAATTAGAGATATTAATTTGCCCCAGAGAGTGTCTATTAACCATAACTGTCTGGAAACAGACAGACGTTAAACTCCTATATCGATAAATTAATAAACATATCAAAACTGTGTGAGCAGATTATTAGCAGTGCACAAGAAACTCAAGCCATAGATTTTGCTGGCATTGGGGGGGGGGGATCCACTGATTGTGAAACCTGGTTATATAAGTACCTGATTTCATATCATATTCATCATTTCCACATAATGCTGTTAAGCCTAATCAGCTTACACAAATCTGCATTATAACCCTTAAAACATTAATAATTTTTTTTATATAACGTTGGTATAACGTTGTAATGGAAATAAGTACAAGCTTATTTCTATATTGCTTTTTTCATGTATTACATCATCCCAATTCAGCTTTAAAGTGTTCTAAGCCTGAACACGCAAAGAGCAAACCAAAGCGACAGAATGATGTTTCATAATTGAGACAAATGTAGAATAAAACCGCTTTCACAATTGATTTTAGAGATTTATTTTTAATGTTCTGATTGGTTTAAGCAGGACAATATGTAGTCCAGCAAAAACTAAATTTTCCGGTATGCAGTTGCTCTACTTGTCCGACTGCTGCCTTGTTTTATATTCATATCAGTGTTTTTTTTTTTACTTTTAATACTTTGTTTGCTTTTACTGTTGTGATTTTACTGCTTAAATTGAGCATTGTGGATTTTGAATGCCGTCTTTGCTAATGAAATTTTGGATTTCATTAGAAATGTTAAAATCAATTTTTCTGTTGCTGATTAATTACTGGATTTAGGGACTGTGGAACAATTCTCTCATTTAAGGATTTGGTTTCTCCCCTGCCCTCTCTGCTGCTGGCAGCTATTAATTATGCCTTGCTAAATATCTGTACTTTCTTTAAATTCAACAGTTGTAGGTGGTTTGTGATTAGTAGATTTGATCATTGTGTATATGGAAGCATATAAGTTCCTCACTTAAACAACAGCAGCAGCTCATTGTTTAATTTTATAATACCCTGCCATTTAATGAAATATCTGTAATATTTTGAATGACCATTCCTTTTTAAAATTAGTTTTACTGGTTTACTGGTTTGGTTTCCATTTTATTGATTTGGTGTGTGATATTAGATCAAATTTGCATACATAGTTATACACGTACAACTAATGGTGAAATGCATGACTGTTCCTTCACATTAAGAGCAATATGAAAGAAGTAGAAGTAAACACAGAAGGATAGTGTCACTGGGTTTAAGAAATGAGGACCGGAGACAGGATTGCACCACCACAGCAATGGCTGTTTTGTTGACAGGAACATGCCTACATGCACACATACAGAGCTTTACTAATATACATGTAGATGTTTCCACCAGTCCTGTAGCGTTTTAATGGAATCTCTTTCTTCATGGCATGTGCCATGCCCGCTTATCATGGCACACAGTCATGAGACGGAGCCGTGACAGGTGCTTTAATCAATCTTACTGACCAGCGGTCTCCTCTCCTCCCATCAAGCGTCACCATCACAGATAGTAAGATTTTTGTTCCAGAATCGTAAAAGTGTAAAATGTGCAATTAAACTTTACAATAAGCAGGTTGTGAGTTAGTACCAAGTATTGGGTCAGTTGTGGACGTAGTTTATTGCAATACTGTTTTGTTTAATTGTGCAGTGCAGTTAAATAGTTTGAAAGTGCTTCCTTAAAATATGTTCGTACACATGCTCAGTCTTGTTACTATTAAAAGTACTGGGTAATCAAAGACTAGAAAATCTGTCTTCTGTCAGTGTGCTGTTTTGCTTATTTTATTATAATTTAAATGTTTTAAATGTTATGGATTAAATGCTGTGTTAATGGAATTGTGCCTCAAACACTCTGATTTCTTTGCAGAACTTCAGAAGATTATCCCGTACACCAATCATCAACAAGTTTGTTCAATTTATTCAGAGATACATTACTTATGATGCCACAGCTGCTGTACCATTCCTTCAGAAGCACTCAGACATTTTACAGTAAGATATTTCTTCACATGCTTTTAAATAAAGCACTCACTTTCTGTTTTTCTCTTTTTGTCTCTCTGTTTGTCTCTGCTTGTCTTAGTTTTGTCACTCTATCCCTATGAATGTATATACATACATCTGTTTGTTTGTACTAGGGGGCTCTCCTCAGATAATCCAGACCTGGTGCAGCTGAAGTCTCTGTTAGCCGGTCTCACTCTGCCTGTAAAGACTGGCTCGTCAGAGGTCACTGCAGAGGACAGAGATGGTAGCTCATTTTTGCATGTCATAATGAATTGTCATTTCAAACTCGCATTTCTAATTGCTTTTTTATCTCTGTCCTAGGTGAGGACTCGTCCTCTGGCTCTTTGCCACTGGTCAGTATCTCCACCTCCACAGCACTCACCTCAGCAGACATGACCAAGTACCTGAGGAAAATCTCGAAAGGAGAAGCCATTGAAGGTGAAACCCAAACCGTGTTGTGTCATGCAAATAAATTGTCAATTGGTCAATTGTAATTTACTTTTTTTTTTTTACCTATTTGTTTCCCAGATGTTTTGGAAGTGTTGAATGAGGTGGATGAAAAGTCGAAGCGAAATCCTGAAATAATCCAGTACTTTGTAGTAAGTTTGAATGATGAAGGATTCCTGTTTAAATTTGATCTGCTAGAGCCTGCACTGTGTAATACAGTTTAATGCACTGTTTGTTCTTTTAGAATGATTTGCAGAGGTTGATGAGCTCACCAGAGGAACTGTGCCGTAACATGGCTTTCAGTCTTGCTCTGCGCTGCATGCAGAACACTCCCAGGTAAATCACTGGATTAAACATGCGTAGCCAGATGCTGTTTTCAGTATTTTTAAAAAGCTATCATCTTTTACTGCACTCTGAGGTTTATCAAAAAGGGTGTCATTAGCCAGACTGTAAGAAAAAATGTTATATTTAAAATTCTTTTAAATTATTACTTCATAATGGCGAAAGAGAACCAAGTACCTGTATAATTCTGATATTGGCCTTTACAAAGATTAACTAATTCCCATAATTGGTTAACTCCATTCCGAACCCGTGATAGGCTTCACTGACTGGTTAATGTGAAAAAATCAAATGTGATTAAAAATTAGCTAGCAATCTTAGCTAATTGTAGTTTGTCTACTAGATGGCACACTGAGCATCAACTTCGTATGTCAGGCCTAAAGATTACCCATTACATATTTTAAAAGTTTGGAGTATCCTGATATGATAAAGATTTTATATCCTTTATATCGCTGCATACAAAAAGAATGGATCTTCTTGTGTCCAGCTTTTACCTCATAACAGTTCACAGTATCAACAACTACTTAATGAGTAAAAGGTTGCACAGGAATTTTAAGCGTGCGTGCATGTGTATGTATGTATATCACAATCACAATTGCGCTCTCTGTATATGGAAAGTGGGTGAAAAACTGTGTGTAAATTTTACTGTGAATTCAAATCCGAATTAATAAACTGCTGAGCAGCTTTGATAATGTGGATATTGCGTCTATGCTAGTCAAAGCAAGGGTTTTCAAAAACTGTCAACAGTGTGGTTTCTTGTGCTGCAGTGTTTCCCATGTCAGATGGTCAATGACAACAGATGACCAGCTCAAATGTCATAGTGGAAAAGCCAAACGAGACAACAATGTTAGTGGATGGGTCATATTTTGGCACAAGCTGCATTCTGTCAAGTGTCAACTGTTCAGGCTAGTGAAGTTGAAGTAATGGTGTAAGAATAATTTCTTTGCTCACTCTTAGTCTTCTGATACTTGTGAATGGTCATTTGGCCAGCAGGGCTCACATACGTGGCCAATTAATTCATTCCTTTGAGACGAGAACTCTTTGGAAATGCTTACATCTAAAGCTTTAATTATTTACAGCTCTGATCTTACACTGTAGAACTTTTATTAGGCAGGAAAAGTATGGGAACACTTTGTCTTTATGAAGCACTTTTCTCCAGCAGTCTCTGTTGTACCAGGATACCAGCATTATCCCTAATTGCAAAGTGAATAATTGTATTCCAATTTTGTGTTCTGTAGCTTAGCATCAGACTTTCTACCTACCTTCATGTATTGCATGGGCAGTGGAAACTTTGATGTCATCCAAACAGCTTTAAGGAACCTTCCAGAATATATACTTCTCTGTCAAGGTAATACAATTAGATGCTTGTTTAAAAATGTGGTTAAAATGTCTCCATGTTACTATAACAATCTGTTGCGTTTTTTATTTGTTTTTTTTTAGAACATGCAAGCATTCTGCTCCATAAGGCTTTCTTAGTGGGAATTTATGGACAGATTGACACAAGTTCTACAATATCAGAGTCTCTAAAGGTCCTACACATGGAAGTTACAACATAGATCTGTGATCATTTTTACTCAAATAACTTTTCTGTGGTATTTATGTTGTCTAATAGTGACAAAAACCATGCTGTAGTTGAATCTGTATTTTTTATTAACAAAATAACAGTTACAAATTACAATTAAATCTACACTGTTTCATATTTCAATTAATTAAGGACTTAATAACATTTGTCCTACAGTGTGTTGAGTACTTTCCATAATAAACCAAACATTACTATAATGGTGGGTTCGTTATTTTTTTTGTTTTTCGACATTCTGTTGTTATAGTGTTAGTTGTAAGCATGTCCCTGTGGACTTATTGAATGTGAACTACAGATGGTGGAATTTAATCAGCATCTTTTAAAAAACAGCATTATTGAAAAATGGCCACTTTTAAAATCAGCTGGAAAAAAATATTTACAGAACATGAGATTTAATATTTTGCTCTTTTAGTTCAACCCTGACTACATTTATACTGGCTACTGTCTGGCTACTACTTTATTATTATTATTATTATTATTCATTCATTCATTATCTCCCGCTTATCCTCTATTAGGGTCGCGGTGGGGTTCCCCATGCCCATCCAGGGGAGAACGTCTCGGGCGCTGGGCAGACAGACCCAGGACAGGGCGCCAATCAATCGCTGGGCACACACTCACTCACACAGGCACACTCGATATGGGGCAATTTGGAAAATTCAATTAACTTGATCCATGTTTTTGGACTGTGGGAGGAAACTGGAGAACCCGGAGGAAACCCACGCAGACACGGGGAGAACATGGAAACTCCACCCAGATGGGGATTCGAACCGGGAATCCCTAGGGCTGAGAGGCGAACATGCTAACCACTAAGCCACCGTGCCGCCATTATTATTATTATTTAATTAATTTTTTTTTGGTAAGAGTGTTTCGGGTGCTGGGACAGGGCACTAATCCCTCGCTGGTCACATGTGCACTCATACAGACACACAATATATAGAAGGAATTTAGGGGCAATTTAGAGCAGCTAATTTACCTTGGATCCACGTTTTTAAACTGTGGGAGGAAACCAGAGAACCCAAAGAAAACTCACATTAACAAAGGGAGAACATAAAAACACCCAAATTGGAATTTGAACCTGAGTCCCCAGCACTGAGAGGCGAATGTGCTGACCACTATGCTCCTCTGCCACCCTGCAATATAATACTAATAAAGTTTAAATACTAGAAATGCGCAGTATTTATACCTGCCGTTTGTAGTCGTATTTCACTGTGTCTCATTTCTAAGACAACCTACAGTTCACTTCATGCTGCTGATTGTGACTCAGTCATCTACTTTGTGAAGTGCAGAGAGGAGCATGACTTCATACGCATGCATTTGCAGGCTCAATTCTTTTGACTTTTCCCCTGTATGTGTATCCCTGCTGAAATTTTAGCTCTGCTGCTTCACTCAATCAAAAGTCAATTTGCCATGAAAGTGTGAGGTGTTTTCGACCGATGTCACTGACTTTATCCGAAAACCTCTTTTGTGGAGCTGCGGGGAAAAGGGATATCAGCATCCTGGCAGGCTCAGGTCCTGGTTAAATGAACCGTGTCTGTAATTGTTTATTCACTCTCTCGATATGTTTTCTTTTTTCCAGTGAGAGGCCCCTTGTGAAGAGTGTATATACAGGTATATTTTAGTACCATCTAGGAGTGGTTGAGTGAGTGTTTTGTTACAGTGAGGCAGGGAAAATAGGATAAATGAATGAGGTGATGCCAATCTGTACCAGCAGCAGACTTTGATCGACGGACTCTCAGTAAGACAGACTGCACAAAGAAATGTGAAACCCTTTCCTCACCGAACTGTCCACATCTATCTTGTGCATCTCTGCCTTGCTTTTAATCTGCCGCAAGTGACATGTAGCTGGGGGAGGAATTTAGAACATGTCAGCTCTGGACATGTAAACCTTCTACTCATAGTTCTTAACTTTTCTCAAAATTTCAACTGTGTTGCAAGTATTTATTGGTGAAGTAGCTTAGTGGGTAAAATGAGACTCTTAACTTTAATTTCCTGTATCTACATCAGAAACTATCTTAGCACTCATTGCATGAAAGGCAGAAAAACACACTGATTAGGTCCCCAGTCCATTGGAGGGACACACGAACACATTTAAACCTAGAGGCAATTTGGTATCGTCACCTGACTTGCAGGTCATTGTACTGCAAGAGGAAACCCAATCAATATGTAAAGAAATTAAATAATCCAGGCTACACAAATTACAATATTGTGATGGGATAACTATTCTACTCACTGCAGTCCCCCATGCCCATCCAGGGGAGAACGTTTTGGGCGATGGGCAGATGCACCCAGGACAGGGAGTCAATCTATCGCTGAGCACACTCACTCACACAGACACACACAAACACACACTTTATATGGGGTAATTTGGAGAATTTAATTGACCTTGATCCATGTTTTTGGACTGTGGGAGGAAATCTGAGAACCTGGAGGAAACCTACGCGGAGACGGGGAGAACGTGGAAACTCCACCCAGATTGGGATTCGAACTGGGAATCTCTAGAGCTGAGAGGAAACGTGCTAACCACTAAGCCATCGTGCCGCCTAGGCTGGATTCCGAGATGCTTTCTATCGATTTGTGCTGTTTTCATGCTTAGTTTTTAGTTTTAATGTAATGCCTTGCAGTTAGGTTACTTCACATGTCCACAAAATGTAATTGTGTTTTTTAAGGTTACAAAAGCTAAACCACAACTGTTCATACAGTTCATTAAAATTAGTGACGTGCCTGACTTTAAAGTTTCAGGTTAGGTGTGATTCTAGTGTGAGTTGACTAAATGTGTGAACACAGAATTGTTTTATAATTAAAATCATTTCACTCATGAACATTAGCAACACACAATTATTAGGTAAATAATTAATCTGAAATTTAATCAAAAACATTTCAATTTAAAATGTCCTTTTTGCAAAAACATTTGTAATGACTCCAAGCTTTTGAGTGCTTGCATTAAGACTTTTTTTTAAAGAAGGATAGTCTTATGTTTATGTTAATATTTTAGCATTGTCCTCACTTTTTCTGAGAAAAATAACAAATTATTTCTTGTCCTAAAAAAATGTGTTTACATGGAGACTAATGAAGTTTGCACTCATTACATTACATCAGGCGTTGTTTTCATGGCTTAATAAGCCATCTGAGCACCGTGTTGCCTTTACCCTTAATACCTAATTGCTTCAAAAATGATAAACTTGGTTCACTTCCATTATTTCTGTATTGCAGATGAAAGTCTTGATCAGTGTTAATTGCACCTGTGAGGTGTCATGTAACAAGGCTGTTTTTTTCAGCAGCTTTTAGAGCCTGGATTTCAACAGCATGCCCCAGATGACTTTACTTGCCCGGGCTCTTGCTGAGACACCTTTTTCTTCACAGGCTGGCTGCCACTGGGGTGGAACGGAGCTGAAAGATGGTTCTGCTTGGGAAAAAGGGTGTTACTGAGGACTCACAAATATTCCCCTGACGTACTGCTTTTCATTTGACAGACCTGTGGTTACTGCAGCCTGGTCAGCTTTGGGGCTGCCTGGAGTATTTATTTTAATTTATATTTTGATATTGTTTTAATTAAATATTCCTGCCACTTCAAAAGCTTCTGATTAATACATCCAGTTAGAAAAAGAGTATACACCTTTAAAAATCAATGGTTTTATGTGATAAATTATAACACTTCTTGAAACCTTAGATGACCAACACATTACAAATTACCCTACATTCTTATTAAACAAAAATAAAGTTTGATACAGTGTTTGGGCAAATCGTTTCGTTGTATAACTCAGTTTGGGCCAAGTAAAAGCTCTGTAATGTATGCTTTACATTTGACTCTAGATTTTAGTACAAAGAAAAGTTTATGTGCAAATCAGACTCACCACAATGCTTGACAGTTGGTATTCATTTTGCTGGTACCTTTGGGCTCTACCACATATGGTGCAGTGCATTCTTGTCTTTTGTCTCGTCTGTGCAAAGAACATTGTTCTTAAAGTCGTAATGCAAAATAGTAAACTAGGTTATGCTGCCACGTTTTTTTTTTTAAAGAGGATGGGTTTCCCAGGTAATTTTAACTCAAGCTTTTTGTTTTTAGATCAGCTCTAATTTTTCTGTAAGTGTTGCTGTGGGGTGAATTTGTTGGTATGTCTACTAAACAGCAGTAAGACGCTAGAGCAGCAAATGTTTTTATAGACATGGTCACATTGATGATGATCATTTTATCAAGGGCATATGATGATCATTACCTGACTGTTTTTACGCTTTGTATTTTTATGAAAACAGTACATTTGTTTTTTTATACACCACTTTTTCAACTTTAACATTTCTCATTTTTGTTATAGTTATTGTTCATCTGATGTTGTATTTACCAAATTTTATAACATTCTACTGTTTCTTAGGTTGCTCTAATAAGTAAAACTATACAATTCAAAGTTGGTCTACTTTTTCCCTACATGACCATATACACCTTTTAGGCAATTTATTCAGTACAAACACTTGTTTTGCTAGCATTTAAAAAATTATCTCAACCATGTGCAGAATATTTTCATAAAGGTTTTATAACTCTACAATAATTAATAAAACTTTGGGAACATTGGCACTGGCATACCTAGATCTATGAGGAAAGCATGGTATGTGTTGAAAGTGTCCATAAGAAGCATCCAGGCATGCTTTAAATGTGTTGTTAAATTTTATGGAAGTTACAGTCGTAATTTACAGTTAAATGTTTTCTTTCTCTGCCAGCGGAGTCCATGGCTTGTTGAGGTACATTTTAACTTTTAACGTGCGCCATAGGAAAAAAAACAGGGGAGTGTGAGTTTACTCAGCCTTGGTGCACATAGTACCTTGGAAATGATACCATCATCAAAGAATGATCCAACTTCAGTCATGCTGGCATTTGTCTTTAATGACTTAGTTTTCCAGTATGTCTGGATAAAAATATTGCATTGATTTTGTACCAAAATTGAGAATAATATGAAACTGAAAATAAATATGGATGCCACGGTCGGACAGAGGATCAACATTCTAACTAAAGTAGTAGTGCATTATTGGCCTTAATGTTGTGTTTGTGTAAATTCCAGTATTGGATTTTTAAACATTGGCTTTAATTAATTAATTAATTCATTCATTCATTATCTTCCGCTTTATTCTCTATTAGGGTCGCGGTGGGGTTCCCCATGCCCATCCAGGGGAGAATGTCTCGGGCGCTGGGCAGATACACCCAGGACAGGGCGCCAATCTATCGCTGGGCATGGCTTTAATTCCTTTATTGTTTTCTTAAACCAAAGTGTGTTTATAACGACATTCTTTTTTTTTCTTTTTAGTTTCCTTTGCACTGTTCTGTTCTGTTAATGGTCAGGACTTCGAGAGGACCCCTAAAGAGTCTAATAGAAAGTAGAGAGACTGGTTGCAATGTTTAACAGCACCGTTGTTTCAGATTTACTCATACCAGTGCACCATACACTAAAAGAAATGTACTGTAGTGATGAGAATGATCTACCATCTACATAATAACTGTCCTGTGAGATACTTAACATTAAAGTACAGAGTAAAGGTTATTAAGTATGCAGAGCAACAGATAGACTACAGCCTATAATTGTAGAATTTAAAAATGTATGCAAGTGTTTAGTTTCAGTTTGGTTCAGATTGGTTAAATTTTGAAAATCTTTACATCTGATACGCTAACACTCTAATTTTTTTCTTTTATATCCAGTCATGTTTCTGGCCTGTTACCCTTAGTAGTTGTCAAATGCTTGTCCAGTTTTTTTGCATTTGTGCCCCGTTACTTTTCCAGACTTTTGTCCTACGTTTTGTGCTTCTGTCATAAAATTCAAAATGAGTAAAATCAAAATGGTAAAATCTAGTTTCAACATTTAATATGTTTCTTATGTTGAAGGGGAAAATATGTGATCACAAGATTTGCAAATTATTGCATGCTGTTTTTTTATTTGATTTATTTAACAACTCTTTTGGAATTACAGTTGTAGAAACAAGGATGTGTACGTAATGAAGTGGGGCCTATGTGTGTGTGTGTGCTCAGTGATTAATACTTTTCTATAGTGTATTTAAGCATTAATTTAAGCATAATCTCTTCTCTTTTCTACAGTTACGTTTTCTACTTTTTATTGTATCACAACTGTCCTCTTTAGTTTCCTCTTCTAACATGATGTCCTTACTGAAACTCTTGAGCTAGCTTTTACTTACAACAGTTGAGGTAAACTCTATATGTTTTTGCTTTAAATGATGCACCCGGGATTACACTTGGGTTCCCTTGAAATCATTCAGCCTGATCTTCATTAGTTCAACAAGACCAGCACAGATAAGTTCTTATTTGGCTGGTGAGGTCATGTCCCCACTGCTTGGTTCTAGTGTTAAGCTTCTTTTCCCACATAAATGTATATTTTCCAAGACTTTCAAATGGACAGTCTGTGTTCTCCTTTTATGGACTGTAACCCGTGCAAGGCACTTTCCTGTGTTGCTATTAGGTCCAGCACTATAACTGTATTTAGGACACACTGCATTAAAATTGATTATTTTAGCTGATGCATTAAAATTATTAACAAGTGAGATTTTCTATTGTACCAATGTGTGTAATGGGTGAAAGTCATGTGTTTGGCAGTAGGGGATGTGCTGCTACCTGCCTAAAGCACACCTGTCTGCTCAGTTCTCTCCCTAACAACACCTTCGTCTTAGATCATCTCCTCCTTCTCCACGCTTGAATGGTGCCTGGCTATAGCATGGAAAGAGAGAATGCCGACAACCGCTTCCCTTTTTTACTGGCACTTTGAAGTCTAAAGTGTGATTGCTGTTGGATTGCAAATGCTTCCCTTGAAGGTATTGACATGAAAAAGCAGCCCAAGTCATTTAGTTTAGCCCAGTGCCAATGATCCAGTACTAAAGTCATCAACCCCGCTGACTACAGGGAGATACAATTACCAGAGAAAGAAGTGAACTATTAGGAACACACTAAGTGAAGTCACAAAGCCATTATTGTGTTACAACTGCCACTACAGTCAAAAGTAATTGACAAAATCAACTGGGTGCTAATGGGTAACATGTTCAACAGCCTGTATGGTGTGTTATTATAATGCCCCCACACTACACCTAAGATCAGTATCAGCAGTCACCTTTAAGTAAAAGCAAGAAAGTCATGGGGCATAAAGCAGTATCCATTGTTTTTCTTACTGATGAAAATGATAGCTCATTTATTCTCAGTTGTGTTTCTATGTGAACATTGACTTTATTTGAGCCATTTTTTTTTTTGCCTGCACAGTTTCCCATGACAAAGTACGGCCCATTTTCTCCCAGTAGAGAGAGTGTGTGTGTGTTTTTTTAATGTCACTCTTTAGATGAGTATTAATGATATTATGCATTGCTAACATTAGTTGTCATCTCCATCATGTGCTGGCACATTTACTATGCAATCTGATTCAGAATTACAGCTCCAGAACACAACTAGAGGAGGATAATAAGAAAGCATTCCATTCAATTTTAGTGTCATCAAATTTAATACAATAGTAATAGCTTCTTTAAAAAAGTGTGACTGCTATACTTTTATTTGTTTTGTACTTAGACAGTAATTCCTGGGCTCTTTTTTTCTCTTTCTTACAGGATTATTTTTTTCCTCCTGGTACCCTTGCCCTGCTGTTTAGGGCTGCACGAAACAGTCTGAAGCATGAATCATTTCCTAGCTGCAGTAAGCAATTAGACCTTCTAAATTACGATCCGGCATCACAAATAGATCAATCAAGAGAATCCGAGCCACACTAAGATGCAGCCGTGAGCTCATTCAAGTTTGGTTAATGGTGCCGTGAATTGAAAGCATAACAAATAGCGAGATTGTGGTTGCCGACGCATTTAGGGTATCTATTTACCGTCTTACATTTTGATGATTTGTTTTTTGTATTAAAACAATTTATATTAGTCTGTGTATCTGGATAGAATTTATATAGACCTACACATTTCTTGTTCCTCTTCCTTATATTTATACAGCTTGATTTTTCAGCTTTTGGTTAATCTTTTCAAAGGATGGAATATACAAAACTGCACTACATGATTAATTTTCCATTAGCACATTGTTTAAAAAGAAGACTTGTCACTTTTATCAGAATTGAAATTGAATTGAAAATGAACAAAAGTTATAAAAAGTGTCAATAATGCTTCTATCAATGTCAATAGCTTGAAAATAACACATTAATATAATTTTTTATAATTTATAGTTTGATATTAAACATTTTTAAAATGCATCCTTTTTTAGTAATGGAAGCCAAATGCAATTCAAATACTTTTTGAAAGTTTGTAAATAACAACATTAATACAACTTTTGTTCTAAACATTGATTAAAAAAACTATAAAACAAAAATTAGTTAACGAAAGTTCTTAAAATTTGTAACAATGAATAACTACAAACTACTGTTTGTCTTAAAATCACTTTTTTTTGTTCAGTGGTTTTTGTTTTATTTTGGAATTGCCAAATATATTCAAGTTGCTTTAATGCCATTTTGAAATGTGTTAATCAAATTATACTGTTTTATTGTATTTCACTTTAACTGATAAAAGGTGTAAAAATAAATTTATTTTGTTGAAGTTTGTTTAAAATAACTCATTCTGATAGCTTTCATTAAATATTTCTTCTACATCCTCCCTCCTCCTCCTCCTTCTTCTCCTCCTTCTTCTCCTTCTTCTTCTTTGTCTCCTTCTTCTGATTCCCTATTTTCTTTTTAAATGCAATTTATGTAATTTGTAAGATCTCACTGCTATATTAGGAAGTTATCACAGTGCTTAAATGTGATATAGTTGCAGCTGCTTAGCTGAACAGGTGTAAATAGTGTGTTTTATTCATTCCATGTGGTTTGTGATCCAGTTTGTTCCATTGACTCAGACCTTTCTCTGGCCAGATGTGCTCTCTGCAGTTTAGGGCTGATCAAAGCCCAAAGTGGTATGCACCAACTCTGCTGACATTTTTGGAGCTCTGATCTGATTAGCCAACTGGGTGTGCGGGGGTGAGTGCAAAGTAAATGTTTTCAGTAGATTAATTGACACACCTGTATGTTGTTTCCTGACAAGCAATCAGCACACTATCATTACCTATCCATCTGAGGCTGCATGTAACTATACCAAATGCATTGCTATTGCACACAGATGCACACTAAAAAATGCCAAGCATTTATGTTTTAACAAGTTCCTCAATTGTTAACCACTGCTGGATGTATCAGTACAGATGAATTCTAATGATACATGCTTGTTTTTTCTTGTGAAAGTAAAAAAGTTTGGTCTATAAATTACAGTCATGCAAAAGACGAATGTACAGCCTCTTTGAATTCTATTGTTTTACTTATCAAGACAAAATAATAAAAAAGACATATGATCCTTAGATAGTCTTAACATTAGTTGATTACAATCCTAGATGAACAGCAAATATGATAAGTCATATTTTTATTAATTTAGAATAAAAACAAAATTTCAGCAAAGCAACTGTTATTGGCTGTCAATAACAAAAAGGTTTTAGTAAAAGGCTTTAAAAAAATTATCACATCAAATTTACTCAGATTTATTTCTGTTCAGACATTCACCTTGAATCCATGTTTTTTCGACTATGTAAGGAAACCGAAAAATGTGGAAGAAACCCACACAGGAGATCATGGTAACTCCACCCAGATAGTGATTTGAACCAGCGCTGAGAGCTACATGTTCCTTTGTTAGTCCAAACTAAACAAAATTATGATGGGGATTAGCAAGTAAAAAAATCTTACATGTTTATTGCATGTTACAAAATAAAATTAGCTTTTTGGAACTGGGGTTTAATTTGGAAGAAACACTTGTTTTATGTTAAAAATTATCACGATATTGCACAAATATTGCTTTAAGCTCAATGTAGAGTGGACACATTTACTGGGTGTCTATTTAATTCAAGACCAATTAAATGCCCACAGCATTTTATCCTGGTCCATCTTTGTCTCAGGAATGGATTTAATCATAAAAACTGCTGTTTATTTTATTTGTGGCTAAAATATTTTTTTTTGTATTTTAGAATCAGAATTAGAATAAAAAATGCTTAATTATTCTCGAAGGTAAATTGGCAGAGTAATGAAAAATAAGCGCTTCTTTGACCAGATGAAATTGTAAAAGTGAATAAATATACATTTTAGGAGCTACAATGTAAAAAGCACCTGTTTTTAAGAATTAATTTATCTGATTTCTCATATTTAAAAAAAAATAACCTTTACTGTGAGAACAAATACAAATGATTACTTTTTATTTTGGCATTTTTGATGGCATTTTATTATTTTTTTTATGTCATTTTATTTTAATATATATAACTTTACTGTGAATCTTAGTGACTATAATCTGCCATTAAATGAAAAATGATATTTAAAAGTTTAAAATTCTCTGACATAGCTGATCATGTCTTGGTTGTAAAATTGATTGTTTCTTCAGGACAGGGATCAATGAACCACAGGTATTGTAAGTGAACCCTGTCCCCAGTCAAGTTCCTCATGTTTGGACAGGTGAGCTTTGGCTAAGATAATTCACTTAGTTACCAGATCAAAGCAGTCAGTTTTAATTATGTTAATCCGGTGTCAGTATTCCTAACAAGTCTGACAAATTCTGCATTTTAGACTCATCCGGCTTTGCAAATTTCATTTTTGAGTCACATCAGATTATAGAAACTCATCAGCACCTTCCCTGAGGGCAGCCTGTCTGTTTTTTCCAGGCGTGTAGCAGAGCAAATGAGTGTGATTCAAACAGCCATATGCCGTAAATGGGCTAGTAAATGAATGTCAATTATGTGGGCCAATTAGTGTGATATGTTTACTGTGTAAACAGAGGCTGTTTGTTTGTGCTCTCATTGAAGATTTTTATCTAAAGCACAAAGTCTATTGGGGGAATCCTCATTGAAATCTTCATAGCTGTGAACTTCTGATTCTTGATTTCTGAGTTAATATTATTGTTTTGCCAGCTAACACATGGTTATAAGACCTATACCCGATAATATAACAAGTATAGGCTTTGCAGTAGTTTCTCATGCCAAGAAAACCCAAAACTTTTACATAGTAGCATAGACGTCAATATAAGGTTTTACATTTAGATACTTTTTTTTTCTTTTTCTAAATGTATGGCTTCAACTTTAATAGCCTATATTGACAATTGACTAAACTTGTCTGGAGAAAAAAAAGAAAAGGTCTTCACAAATGGTGGTGAGTACTACCCTCTATCACATAGGAAAATAGACTTGAAAGAACAAGGTGCCCTGTAGAACCACCGATGAAAAGGGATGTCTAAAGTCTTAAATGAAGCATGAACTAAATTCCCTTCCCATGATTGGATGTTTTCCTTTAAACTCAACCTTTCAAGACAGATTAGTGGCCACAGATTTGTCATGTGACCAAAGGAAAGAGGTGGAACATATAGTACACCTATGAACATTGTCACTACTTACATAGTTGACTCTTTCTTATCCTCAGAAAAGGTCTAGACGTTCTCTCTGACCAAGAAACATAACCATAAATTCAATACAATAGCATTTTGAAAACTGTATTATTTGTTTAGTCTAAATTATTTAGCATTTTAAACTTAAATCTGTCATATCAAGAAAAACGGACATGACCTGCAGAGGATTGTTCATGCACCTGATTAAGTCTACAGCAGAGCCTAGAGTCTAACCTTTGTACACAACGCTTGTGCTTTGTTCAGACATTTGATTCAAGTCTGCACCCTTTGGGATATTCTTTTGTGCGTGACAATGTTCAACTCAGGGCAGCTTCTCTCGTCTTTAAGCCCTGGTGTCCTGAATTCCCCATCATCTCACTTCTTCCCGGCTTTTCCTAGCAGACTGATCCCGCATCAGCTTTTGATCCCTGCTCCACTACTTAGTTATGAACTGCTGCGTACCTATCTGCGACCTGAGCCATGTAAACGAGCTATCCTGCTGGGTTCTCAGGCATCTGCCATGGTTCATTTTTCCAGTGACATCGGTAAGAGGAACCTACATTTTATTTTGTATTTCTAATTTAAGCTCACCAGCACCGAAAACTATTTTATTATGCCCCATTCTTTTGACAGCTTTCAGATATGCTTCAGAAAATCGCTTTTATTAGCGGGCCAAAATTGAAGCTTAATATTTGCATTCTATTTAAATTTAACAATAAAATGTTTTTCATTTAGATTTCTTATCACAGACAGCTGAAAGTGTAGCTCACAAGTACATGTATGTTTCGGGACTGTTTTCTCTTGGCCAGTTATGCAGTCAAATAAAATGCTTGCATGGCTTATTTGGGTAATATAGTTTTAATAATGTACATGTAATGCTCAGTATGAGAGGTAATTTTAGGATGATGGGCTATTCTTTCTTAATAGCAATCCTTGGCATTTAATGGAACTCTGAATGTTTACAAAGGATTAGCTAACAGCTTGTAACTAACAATCAATTACGTAGCTCTGCCAGAGAGGGCTTAATGAATGCAGTGCTAATTAGCCAATCCAGAGCTGTTAGTTTCTCCCGTCAGCCGCTGGCATTCACCTAATTGGCCACATGTTTCCAGATGAGCCACGGCCCGCCAAGCAGCGGCGAGCACGCGCCAACTATAGCAGCTGGCAGCTAGAGGAGCTGGAGAAGGCCTTCGAGAGCACGCAGTACCCTGACGTGTTCATGCGTGAGGCCCTTGCTCTCCGACTGGATTTGATTGAAGCAAGAGTACAGGTAAGACCTCTTTGTGCTTTGCTGTTATTTAATGCCCCACTGGGTCTCAAAGTATTTAATTTTTTTTAATTATTTATTTATTTATTTATTTTACTACATTCATACCAACCCAAACATTTGATGTCAAAGAGATGGTGCAAAATAAATTCAAATCTCAAAAGTGTAATTTTCAAAAACAGAAATATGGACAGTTATGGCCTTAAACTTTTTTAAAGTACAAAAACTGTACAGAAACAAATTATGCTTTTTGAACATATACTAGTATACTATTTCTGTACTGTTTTTTTTGTCTGCTTCTTTTAAGAAAAGTAAACTAAACTGAACCGTTTTATATTTGAACCATGAGAGATGATAATAATCATGTGAGGAAAAAAATATGGAGGTAGTAGATTTATGTTAAAAGTTTATGTATATACAACCTTCACCAGCTATTTAGTTTTGTAGGTACATATGTATGATATTTGTGAATATCTTAAAATTGTGAGTTTATTTGACTGTACTATGCCACTAGCACTGTCGGCCAACAGAGTACAGTAAATGCTGTCCTTGTTTAGAGAGGGAGGCAGTTTGCCCATCAATTGCAGTTGTTCTAGCCAACCATGGTTCTCTGTCAACAAATGCATACCTAACAAAAAAAATACTTCTTGTCTGTATTACCATGAGGGATTCTGGCAGTTAATCTATGTGTTCCCAAGCTTCTCTTACACATACCTGAACTTTTCTAGTCATTAGCTGGTGGGGCTCTGCTAAAACTAATGCCTTACAAAAAGTTTTTCACTAGATAATATTCCATATTTTGTACCATTTAATACATTTTACTAAAAACTTAACCTAACTTGTGTGGTCTTCCAATTGTGCCTATGCAAAAATAGAGCAGCAATCAAGTGGATAAGTTGACAATGTTCCTATTACTTTGAAAAAAGCAAAATAATTTAATGTTTAAACCTGGCAGCATAACTGCAAAATATGTAGACAGCATAGCTAGATATGTAAGAAATGGTGTGTCTACATTGTTTGTGTTGAATTATTTTAAACAGTTTTTCACATATTTGTTATATTATATGGCTTGCTGTTTATGTTAAAGGTGTGGTTCCAGAATCGTAGAGCTAAGATGCGCAGACAAATTAAACTTCAGAGTGTGGAGCAGCCTGTGCCATCCAGTAGAACCACAGAAGCAAAGAGTGGACAAGTGCCATGCTGGGACAGGAAGAGCCCTAGGCATAGACCCAAAGAGCCAAACGGGTCAGGAGAGGCCAATGCAGAGGAGTTCCGCTACTGTAGCATTGCCAAACTGAGAGCCAAGGCCAGGCATTATGAAGCTGAAATCCAAAGTACTGTGGCCAAAAGCCAAAAACTAAAGGAAGTTAAAAGCATTTGTTTAAAAGCTGCTAGAGGGTCAGTGCAGAAACTCAATCATAATAATAAAAGATATTAAAGATTTGAATTTTTAAGATGAGAGTTAATTTATTGTGACAACACAAAAGCTGTATAGACATGGGGTAAATATATATGATGACCATTTTTTACATAATGGATTTTCTCAACGCCTTTGTGCAGGCTCTGGTACTATTTTTTAAAATGGGTTATTATTATATAATTTAAAGTCCAATCATTTCACAGTCCAATACTTAAATAAAACCATATATGTAAACATATGCACAAATTTATGAATACAGCTGATACAGTATTAGTTTTGTGAATTTTAAACCTTTAGAGAACAAATATTTTTTAGAGTGAATAAGGTGGTATTACAATCTATAGTTATATAATTTTATTTGGGTATTTATCTAATAAAGACAAATTTAAGAGAAGGAAACCAGCAACAATCAGATTAGTGGTCACACCCACAGCCAACTATCCCATTTCTCTAACCACAGAGACAGAGGAAGTCTGCAAGCTGCCACAGGCTCTGAACAAACACTATTGGGATGATTGAAAAATGACTGTCTCTCTGACAAAGGTGCTTTACAAAGTTACATTTGTAAACATGCCTGTCATGCATTTTTCCTTCCCCCCTTTCATGCCAAAGGTGCTGACTGTGATGATTTAATGTCTTTTAAGAATAATTACAGGCACTTATTTAGTTTACATTGCTTATGTTTTTCAAGGCTTAAATATTTAACCCTCCGCAATCATGTTTTGTATTATATGCATATAAAAGAAACATTTGTTATGGATGCCATTATTCTTTGATGTAATGATGACATATCAGTTTTTTTTATTATTATTATTTTTTTTATAAATATATTGAATTTTAAAACCATCTAAAACAACCAATAGTCCTGTCTGATCTCTCTGCTACCACTGAAAGCTTGTCTCACACCTATAGAGGCCACATGATGAATTCAGAGCAAAGCTTCTTATCAGGTCACCATGAGTGACAGTTAAGAAGTGCACTGATGAAAGAGCTGTCTATGCTTTTTTTCCTCAACCATGATGTGAGATCACCATCTTCTGGTCTTGGGTGTATCTGCAGAGGTATGTTTTCGTCTGTATAAATGATTTAATCAATACAAAATCTGTTGAGTATTTTTTTTTGGTTGTAAAAATGCATCCTAAATTAAATAAAATTTTGTACACTATGTTTTTGACACATTATGTTAATTTACATTTGTTAAGTAAAATGTGGGCTGATGGTGGCATAGTGGTAAGCACATCTGCCTCCTAGAATCCATGTTTAAGTTTGTGTTAGGTTCTCCAGTTTTTTCCCACAGTCTAAAAAGATGAGTGCAAGGTGAGTTGGCTGCTCTAAATTGCCCCATATATAGTGAATGAGGGAGGGAGGACTCTCTGTCCTCTGTATATCTGCCATCTACCCAGATTCAACATTTTCTCCTGGATGGACATGGGAACCCCTCACAATATGGGTTTAAGCAGTCAAGATGATGAGATGAGACATAAAATGTTTGTGCCCAGTGATTTAAAAATTATATGCCCTTATTCACAAAAATACAACCAGAGGCATCCAGTCATCGGAGGGGTTTAAACAATTACAATCTCAGGCAATCTACAGCACATGACAAATTAAATTTTCATATTTTCTATTTCCCAAAAAAATGAAGCTAGAATGGAAAAGCTTTAAATAAACCACATGGATCAGTAGCCTCTAGATCCACTTTTACTTGATGTAATAATTTGCTGTATAAAATGTTACAGTAATAAAATCAAGCGTTTGTTTTTCTGAATCTTGAAAGGAGACTATATTTAGACTAGATGTTATGATGGTGGGAAAAATAAAAACTAAATTATAGTATAATCCTCTTAATGTGCTTGGAGTAAGAGAGATCCAAATCATGGTTAGGCGACACCTAACTTATTTATAGCTGAGATGTGGGTGACAGTTTTAGAGACTTTACTTAATTTGTCCTTGGATTCAACTATAACAACCTCAGTTTGATTAGAATTTTGCAATAGGAAGTTACTTGTCATCTACTCATTTATCTCTTTAATGTAACGCATAAGCTTAGAGGTTGGGTAAACAGTATTATGTACAATATAAAGTGATATATTTTGCCTATTGTTCTAGCACACAGAGAAATGTGTCCTCCATATTTAACCCATCCATTCAGTGAAACACACATATATACACACTATGTGTGAGAAGTCTTCAACTGGCACTCACCCACCAGGACAATAAGGACACTTATGTTTGACTGCTGTTCATAGACTTTTGTTCGGCATTCAACACTATCATTCCTTAGCACCTGTTTGGAAAGCTGAACCTACTGGGCCTGAATAGTTCTCTCTGTAATTAGATCCTAGACTTCCTGACTTGGAGACTGCAGTTTGAATATCAACAGCTCTGCTGTGTAGATAGTCAAGAGCACCAAGTTCCTTGGAGTTCATCAGGCAGAGTATCTCATAGCCAAGAAGGCCCAGCGGTGTCTCCACTTCCTGCAAAGGCTGAGAAAGGCACATCCTCCCACCTCCCATCCTCACCACATTCCACATCAAGAGGAAGCATCACTGCCCGGTTTGGGAACTGCACTATTTTGGATCACAAGTACCTGGAGTGGAAAGTGAGTATGCATTTGTGTCATCTGCATGGGATTTAATGTTTATGATTTTAGGATTAGATGTTTTTTAATTTAAGATGAAATGCCTATTGTATTTACATGAACTTTAAATGATTTAATAGTGCACATTATGCCAAATGTTATGCCTACCTTTTCCTTATACCTACTGTAGTGGAATTATATATATTATATTTTATTAACCCATTTTATAGTTAGTGTGATATTTACAAAACTCATTCATTCATTATCACCCGCTTTATCCTCTACTAGGGTTGCGGTCCCATGCCCATCCAGGGGAGAACATCTCGGGCACTGGGCAGATACACCCAGGACAGGGCGCCAATCCATCACTGGGCACACACTCACTCACTCAAACACACTCTATATGGGGCAATTTGGAGAACTCAATTGACTTGATGCATGTTTTTGGACTGTGGGAGGAAACCGGAGAACCCAGAGGAAACCCACGCAGACACGGGGAGAACATGGAAACTCCACCCAAATGGGGATTCGAACCGGGAATCCCTAGTGCTGAGAGGTGAACGTGCTAACCACTAAGCCACCGTGCCGCCTTATTTACAAAACTTCTTTATATAACCTTAAAAGGAAATGCGGAAAGAAGCGATATTATGGGACAGAATGTGTTGGGAGGAAGTTTTTTCACAAAGTAGGTGCATTGGAAGCGGAGTGAGCAAGGTTCTGGGTCGAAGTGCCCCAAAACTTTCCTTTCCGGATGCAAACAGGTTGCGAAGGTTTGGAAACCATATATGGAATAGCTCCCTCAACCTTTGTTTTTCTTTTTTACCTGGTCTTCTTACATTATTATTGTTTCTTACATTATTATTATTTTTCTATTGGTTGGTTTTTCGTATGAATACTAAAGCTGAGCAGTCGTGAGCTATTTACCACCACACATACCTCCCTTCCACGGCCACCAAATAACGTAAATGATTTGTGAATTATTGATGAATTATTTATTAAATTTAACTTTTTCTGGTTTGTTAGGAAGAGGGCATTTAATTAATTATCTAAAATAATTCCTTGTATTTGTGCTGATTTTGTTGAGTGATATTAAATAAACAAATTTATTCTGACAATGTTCCCTTTATTATATTCATAAGTATTCAAACTGATTAGCTTATTATAACTTTGATGTCTCTCGTTGCTGCCAAATTTTGTCACATTTTTAATAGTTTGGAACCTAATTATTATAGGTAACCTGTCAGTTTTCAAACAGTAGTTAGGTCATTCTGTCCGGTGCCTGGCATTGGGTAGTTAACTTCCTTTATTTATTAGATGAAGACCTATTTATTTATTAATCTGTCTCAGGGCAAATTTGTGACACACAACTTTTTGTGTGATTATTTGTTTATCAAAATTTACTAAAATGCACTTAAAATTTCCACAAACCTCCCAAAGTGGTTCATTGTGATGGAAATTTGAGAAAATACTTTTGTAATGTACAAAATGTTCTATCTATCAATCTATCACTGGGCATACACTCACTCACACAGACACACTCTATATGGGGTAATTTGGAGAATTCAGTTGACCTTGAATTCATGTTTTTGGACTGTGGGAGGAAACCGGAGAACCCGGAGGAAACTCACACGGACACGGAGAGAACATGAAAACTCCACCCAGATTGGGATTTGAACCGGGAATCCCTAGCGTTAAGAGGCAAAAATGCCAACCACTAAGCCACCGTGCCGCCCTTGCAAAAGACTTGAATTGCTAAAAGCTTTTAAAATATATTGAAAAAAAATTGCTTAAAAGCAATGAGGACTGTTACGCGGTAAAACTTACAAATATACATTACTTGATGATAACTGTAGCCTAACTTGCTAAACACTAAAACTGAACTCAGATTAACATTGTTTTTTGTAATTTTCAATGTTACTTATATACAAAATTTAAGCTGTTGTAGGTTAAAAAAACAATACACCTAATTTATGATTAATTATGTGATATTTGCATGTCTCTAATTTCAGGAAATATGCTGAGCAGTCTAATGTGGTTTTAAGCCAGTGGTGTTGAAAAATTTTAAATACCAGATTTATTGAACAGATAAAGGACAAAGTAAAAAGTTTCACATTTCTTTGCTCTGTCAGTAGTGTAAAATAGTGGCCTTTAAAGAAAGCAATTGATGATATGACCAAACAACCAAACAGGGTAATGGTTCACAGGACTCCCAAAACAGCACTACAGAAAGTTTCCAGAGATCAGACAGAGCGCGAGGGGGAGGAGGGAGGGTGGGAGGGAAGGCGGGTGGGAGTGTGTGTGTATGTATGTGTATGAGAGAAAGAGAGAGAGGAGAGAGAGGAAGTGGAGTGGCTTTAGTCTGCAATTCTAAGGCAGGATGGCGGCCATACAGGCGCTTCAACGGTGGTGTAAAATACAATGCGACGGTTATAGAGATGTGGCTATCATCAACATGACAACTTCATTCAGAGATGGACTGGCCTTCTGTGCCCTTATTCACAAGTTCAGACCAGACCTCATGTAAGAAAAACTTGAATGTATTATTTTTTAAAAATAGCTAGTTTATTTTCTAAGAGCTCTAAAGCAAATCGTGTCCTTGACACACTTTCATAAGTTAATATTTAAGTTTCTCATAACAATATTAAATACTCTTCTTTGTAACCTAAAACAAAACAAACATTGTAAATAAAACTGAGCTTGCAGGATGACTGAACTGAATACTGTGTAAAGGATTTAATTGTGCAAACATTCTGTATTTAAATTAAAACTTTCATCAATTCTGCTTTATCAATTAGCATACATTGTAGAAAGTTTATATTTCAGAAAATGATTTGTGCCAAAGTTCACTTACTGCCTGAACAATGTGTGGTTCTTTCATTGCAGAAATTTTGACTCCCTCAGTAAAGACAATGTGTATGAGAACAATCACTTGGTAAGATTTCCTTTGGTAAGAGAAAATGTTGAGTCTGGCAGTGACCCACATTTCAGCTTGAATATATACAGTGTATATATATTTCAGCAATAATTCTTAAGAGAATGTGGATGTAACAGTGTTTTGATCATAGATATACTTCAAAAAATTTGACAAATTTATATGGTCCACAATGGATCACACATATTATTATATAATAGTTTTTTGCACTTTCAACTCTTTTAAAGATTTTGAATATTAAGTAATGTGTCATTATCACTTTTTTTTTTCTTTTTTAAAGGTAGAATTTGTAAAATCGGGGTGTACATGATGGTTACATTTAATTTTGTTTATATATGTTGCACACAAGTTATTTGCATTATTTCACTAGTCAAATAGGGGAAAGTCCTTAAACACTGTCTTATGGTTCATCATCCAATTGTACAACATGCATTTTAATTACTTTATTAGGATGTATATTTTGCTACAAAAGTTTTTATATTTTCTGTAACATACTTTGTGTTCTGCCATTTGCTTTTTTTCACACATTTAAAGCAAAATTTTAATATAAAATTTTAATATTAAACATTTTAATATTAAATACCACAAATCAAATTTGTCTTTTTCACTTTGTGTAAAATGTATGTTATGATTCTTTATGACAGAACAAGTTAAACATATGATACAGCTACAACCTTTACATTGTACATTAGATTATGACCTTGTTTTTTTAACGATATGGATTTTAAGTTCCTGCTGTGAGATCATACTTACTGAACTGTTCTGAAACACTAGTTGTTTTCTTTTGCTGTCAGAGAAACCTGAGCTATCAGGAATAACTCCAGCTCATTCATAATGTAGCAGCGTAACTATTGCCCACCTGATCCTTACCATCAGGATGGGTTTACCTGTGTTCTACCCGTCATGACAAAAAGTTACTTGCTTGGTATGTTTAAATTCTATGTTTAAATTCTAAATCCACCCTATCTTAAAGAATTTAATTTAAAAAGCCTTGTTTAAGCATAGTAAACAAAAATGTTTATACAGAATCACTTTTGTTTGAAATATTTTATTAAAGAAACCTGTCATTTAAGAATTGGCACTTTCTTGTGTGAAAATTACATGACCGCCCCGGGGGGGTTGCAGATATTGAGAATATACTGAGAATAGTATGATAACAAGGATAAGGATTAGGTTATCATTTTTGATAACCATCAAAAATTAGATTCTATGAAAATAAAGTGAAACAACTATTCACTGTAAGGGTCAGAGGAGGATTTCATTAATCATTTAAATAAACATCTGGTGCACAGCCCAGCAAATACAGCCACTGACCAGTAGAGTAGCAATGTGTAATTGAAAGAGAAATACTGAAGCTGGAAAATTTCATTACTGAGTAGTTTAAAAACATCACAAGCCAGAATCGAGTCAAGTGATACTGTCAAGTGTTAACAATTCAGGGATGTAAAGGTGGAGAAATGGTGTGCAGAATGTTTCCCTGGGACCACTGATACCGGTGAATAGCTATTTGGACTCTAGGGCAGTAGGGGATTATGACTAGGTTAAGTTAAACTGAGTTAAGCTGTTTCTCTCTCCCTTTCTCTCCCTCTCTCTCTCTCTCTCTCTCTCTCTCTCTCTCTCTCTCTCTCTCTATCTCTCTCTCTCTCTCTGTGTGTGAGTGAAATACATTTTGCTCCACTTACTATGTAATCTCCATATTTTTAACTGGCACGGCCTCTTTGCATGAGTATGTAGATGCTTGTAAATTTAATAAGCGTGTCCAGGGCATTCCCAAACAAAGCTCACTGTACTTCCTCCCATGATCTGTGGTGCAGTATGCATGGAAAATATTTTATTTATTATGTGCTATTTGACAAATAAATTGTGACAAAAAAATGGACAAAATATTTTTATTTTATTTTTTATTTTTATGTTTATTTATAAACATATTTTTTATATTCATTTTTATATTAATGTGTTGATTAGAATTAGTACAGCAGCCAAAGAAAATGTTGATTATGTTGTTTATATTTTAAAGTATTTCACTGTAGGTCCAATAAATATAGTCCTTCTTTATTGATATTTCAGACATTAACAGGCAACCCTGAGAAATATTTGCAAAAAATATCTATAACATGTCTGAAACACAATTAGGTCTGTTTGACACAGAGACATTATTTGACCCAATGTAATGGATGTAGAAAGCTGGAAGTTCTAGCCATGAATATAATAGCAGTGTAGTGCTGCATTCTGCCATTTTGATTGCCAGGTGCATCCGTAACATTTTTTTCATTTAATTTTTTTAAACATTTTCAGTTGCCCCCTCACAATTGTCAGCACCGTTACCGTTACGTTAGCATAAGCAACATGTTTTTCTGTTCATTTTGGCTGTGCTCAGATCTCTGTATGCCATGAGCATTTTTAATTTGTCTCTTGACTGTGCTGAGTAGCTCGTGCTATTACTACAGTATTACATTTGTGCTACCTCCAAGAAAGGTACTAGGTTGGACAGTATCTTAGCACGGTCAACACATGTCTGATGACCAAGTTAAAAAGCACCATTTTTTTGTGTGTACTGTACTGTAGTTTTGCTATCTCTTTATTATCACTCGATGCTGTTGTCTTTTAATCATTTACTCTTTCCAACTCTCTAAGACCTGCCTTTTAAACAATTTACATAAACAGTTACCACAGACAAGCCACAGGTAAGGCCTGCTTCCCTAGCTCTTCATCTCATTCACAAATAATTTGTGAAAGAAAGGCATTCAATTAATACTCTTGGCAAAGTACTATCTTGTTTTAGGTCAGTATTTAAACCTACATGCTCTTTGGGGGCAATAGTCTTTCTTGGCTGTTGTGCTAATGTTGAGCTGTTGTGGACCTTCTCAAAACTGTCATGCTCTTCTGCAAAATAAGAGACAAAACATAGAAGAAGATTGTGATACCATACTCACCTGGCAGAATGCTTCCATCACAGCCTCATCAAGCCCTCTGATTCTAGTGCATCCCCTTTAGTAAACAGCCAGAAGGCTGGTGGCCAGCTACATTTTCACAAACCATCAGCAGCCTGCTATACTGATCCACCACCTAATTTTTGGGCTTGACACTATGCAATGCACAAAATAACCACGTTTGCCCAAATGGGCTCAAGTTGTAGTTTTTTTTTCATGTCAGCATAGAGCTTTGCGCATGGACCATGAAGTAAAGTGGCTCGAAGTAGTAATTTTAGCAATGAGATACCAGCCCAATTAGGAAATTTTGCAGCCAAAGACACTGTTACAACCCCTTACCAAACCAGTGGTTAATTGCAATAAGTCGTGTCTTGTCAACCAAACCGTGCCTTAATGCTGGGCAGAGAAGGTTTGTTGTGTCACATGCCCACTCTCATTTCCATTCACACCACACACACACACACAAGGGGGGGGGGGGGGGGGGGGGGGGGGGGGGGGGGGGGGGGGGGGGGGGGGGGGGGGGGGGGGGGGGGGGGGGGGGGGGGGGGGGGGGGGGGGGGGGGGGGTTTTTTTTTTTTTTTTTTTTTTTTTTTTTTTTTTTTTTTTTTTTTTTTTTTTACTAGCTGGGATGGCAACCAGTTGCAGTGTACACTGTCTCCACCAACCCCATTCCTGCTACTCGCCCACACATGTAATTGTATCTGTGTCTGACAAATTAGACTCCATACCTATTAGAGCATGGAGAGGAGTAGCTAGCTTTCCATTCTCTTCATCCACTTTGGACAGACATGCAGATACAGCAGGTGCTCCATCATTTGTGTGAGATATGATCCTCATGGCTCCCTTGCCCTCAATTTTTTTTCTTCCAGCCATTTTGAATATAGCTACTGTGACATCTTTCACTTTGGTGCAGCCACTGCTGCACCATCTGTGTTTCCTTTAATTAAAATGCAAACAAATTGTGTGCTTCCTACATCCTGTTAGAGAATGTATATTAATTAAAATAAATTCTTCATAGCTAGATAGTTATTAAACTTTTTGATTACTTTACATTTTTGGAATATTGAGCGTTTTGCAAATAATAAAGAACACAGTCCAGCAATCATACAACTGTTTATGATCTTTTACAGGCATTTTGTGTGGCTGAGGATCATCTGGGGATTCCAGCTCTTCTGGAAGCAGAGGACATGGTGGCATTATCTGTCCCAGATCGACTTAGCATTCTGACCTATGTCTCACAGTACTACAACTATTTTAATGGCCGCACATCAAGTAATGTTTTTATTATAAATATCTAATTTCTGGCAGTTTCTCTGCAAATGGTTTTATAAGATTTATGGCATTTTTTAACTTTGTAATTTTTATGTTAAATTAGAATGTTGTATTTTGCAGTGGGAGGAGCTGGAGGTGTGAAACGACCAGCAGAAGATTCAAAAGAAGAACCATCAGAAAAAAAGAATCTTCCTGTTGTTACCAAGACTTATAGACAAAATGCACTTTCAGAGACTTATTCACGATCTCCATCCATGACTTCAAAATCTGCTGAAAATCATTGTTCATCACTATGCATTCTAAACAAAAACTCAGGAAGACATACGCCATTGACCAAAAAACAGACACCGACTGAAGGAAAACACACCCCATCCACAGTCCTCCATAAACAGTTCCCAACCAGCGCTTCTCCAGCCAGAAAACAAACATCAGCCCAGGATGTTGAGCAGGTTAAGCAGAACTGTATTTATTTTTATGGTAGTAGATAATTTGAACCTGATAAAATGACCAATAGGAGTACATGTGTGCGTGAATGTGTGTCTAAGTGTGTAATCGTGTGTGTGTGAAATACTATAACAATTCCTTTTGTATTTTTGTTTTTTACAGAAATCTGTTTACATTGAGAGCTCCAATAAAACCGGCACTCTAAACAGCAAATGTGCAGTGTGTAAAAGTCATGTTCACCTTGTCCAAAGATATCTTGTGGATGGGAAACTTTACCATAGGAGCTGCTTCAAGTGAGACTTTGGAAAAATTTGTTCTTATTCTTTATTACAATATATTTACTTTAAGTTGAATTCTGTGTTGTAGGTGTTGTGAATGCTCAGCTACTCTGAAATCAGGAGAGTATAAGGTGGGTCATCAAACTGGTATTGTGCTTTGCCTGGCAAACTGCACTCAGTCTGACCTTAAATTTTTGGCCAAGCGCAAAAGTTCTGATTTAGTTGGGATTGAACACAATGCTGAATGTTCAAGTGGGCCTTCAGCTCCGTGCCATGTCTTGGCTCTGACAAACCCTGCTAAAGCTGTTCCCTGTTCAGTTGAGCCCAGCCTGGAACACAAACCATGGACAGCCTCAGCATTGAAGACCCAGGAAGCCAGACGGAGCTTTTTCATGGCTGCTTATGAAGCCCCTCATAATAGCACTGTTCCAAATTGTGAAGAAAAGAAGGACGAATCACGAGCAATTGTTTCAAAAAAACTTGCTGAAGAAAACTGTAATAATAACAACAGGAATTATAACTGTGGCATTAAAACAGACAAGTAAGGAAGTTTTTTAATTCGATTTTATACATATACATACACAAGGTATACAGTTTCTTTTAGTGAAAATCCATTATAGCACACAATAAACTGTTTACATCATGTCATGATGAGACATTGTTATGACATTCATGAACACAGTAAATATAAATGTGTCTATTGTGCAGTGTGTAATATGACAGATTATGGTTATTGCTGTATTGATCCTACAATGCCATGTATTATAAATAAGTATAGCTATAAACATTTTGAACAAATATATTTGCTGAAGGAAATTCAAGTTAAAATTCTCTTTGATTAACTACTGCTGACAAATAATATCAGAAAAATAAAATAATTCTAAAACAACTAGCATGTTTTATAAAGTAAAACATGGTTTTGTGGGTAATTAGCTAATACTAGTTCACTGCAGCAAATAACATTTATGAGCAAATGATGAAATAGAGGAAGCTTTTTGTTAGTTTTTTTAGTTCTTGCTCGTGATTTGTTGTCAGAACCACTTTATGTTCCTTTATGTTTGGTTTCTTATAAAGGGAAATGTACATTAGCAAAAATGTAGCTTATGTATTTATTGAAGGGTTTTGTGTTTCAATGTTTATGCCATCAAGTAAGGTAATAGGTGCCTGTTGACAAAAATACCAGTATATGTGCTATTAGTATTGGCTTAGAATCTAAGGAGTAACTTTTGATCTTACATTTGTGATCTTACATTTATATTCAGTGAAACATATTTTACATTCACACATAAATCTAAAATATAATCAGGAACAGACTGCAGTAACATTTATTTCACAAAGTGCTAGTAATTACTTTAAGACCTTTGACCATTTTAGTTTAAATTAACTTGCATTAAAGGTTAGATTTCTTATATTCCAGTATGATTTAAAGCTAATTAAAATATATTTGTATTTTTTTCACAGCAGCCAGTAATTCTGGAACTGATTATATGCCTAGATTTCTTATGTGTTAAAATATTCCAGAAGACTCTGATAACTGTACATGTATGCATTACTTAAAACCAATTGGGGTCGCAGTGGGGTTCCCCATGCCCATCCAGGGGAGAACGTTTTGGGCGCTGGGCAGATAGACCCAGGACAGGGCGCCAATCCATCGCTGGGCATTAAAACCAATTGTAATAACTTATTGAAGAAAGTAATATACTTTATATTATATTAAATATAATATACTTTAGGACTGTCCTTAACATATTAAACATATTGGCACAGTATCAGATTCATTTTGCAATATTTGTAGTTGATTCACTAACAAAGTTTTTCTGTAAAAATTTGACATCTTTCTAAAGTAAACCTAAGACAAATACTTCAGATAACCATATAAAGCCTAGATGTGTAGATCATAATAATTATTAAAAATTGCTAATGAATTACTACATCTATATATGTACAGTATTTAGCACATTGCAACCCATACTTAATTTCAGGGTTCATAATTCTATTGAACACACCAAATGGAAGTGTAACTAGTGTCTGTTTTTTTTACTGTCATACGTTCTGTTAAAAGGCAGATAAATGGTTTATTGATTAACTTTTTTACATGTTTTACAGATTTCAGATGAGTGGATCCTCTTCTGAGACTTGTCAACACCCGAAATTGTCCATAGCAGAAGAGACACCTGGGCATCACTACAAAGGTAAAAACACACTCTGGCACAGTGCCAGTAGAAAAAAAGCACATTAAATCTCCCTCCTCTTCTTTCTTCATCACTAAAGGTGCTATGTGTGTACTTATGACCTTTGCTTATATAGACTCTGGTCCACTTTAAAACGTTTTATAAAGGTCATGAGTTAAATATCATCATAAACATTCGCTGAAAGAAGAGAGAGGTGAACAGCCAGCAATATAGAAAGCATGTGTATCATTTTGCTTATCATAATGAGTTCAAAGTGTTTCTGATGCTGTTGTTAATGTTTTTTTCTTTAGCATTTTTAGTTTGTAATAGATAATAAAATGTAATGTTACAGCCAAGAGAAAATGTGAAGGTCTAACCTTTTCAATTTTAGGATTTTATTTGTTGAAGCCTTGACAACTGTATTGAACTTGCTGAGTTCTATGAATGAACAGACTGATCTTATTTTTGATCAAAGTGAAAGGAACGGAAAAACGTACATCTTTTATACTTTTACAATTATAAAAGACAGTTTGGCAGCCTGGTGGTATATTACCACCTGGTACGTGATTAGTTAACAAGAAGTGTGGCTACCTCCGTAACAAGACTTTTAAGACTATAATGTTTTAAATAGTCTTTTATGCAATTAAGGAATAAAAACAGTGACCTAAGAGAGTTGTTAAAACTAATCAATCTAGGAAGGGTTTTAAGGCTATCTGCAAACAATTGTAAACTGACGACTGTTCAGTATGAATGAAAGTTAAAAAATGGAGAGCGGTTAAGACTTCTCATGACTGTTTCCCAGTTATTTCATACCACATTCAGGCCTTTTAAAGTTTAATTATAAAAATACTTGGAAAAAGCACCTGGGAAAGCTGAATTGACAATGTTCCAAACTGAGTATACCATTTGCTAGTGTTCTTCAAAGGCAGAGAAAAATCCATTAAATGATAATCCTGCTGTGGGTGTAACATGCATTTAATAGTGGTAAATTTGGCATTGCTGGCCCCAGCCACACAGGACTGCACAGCATAGAACAATCTAAAAAAGAGGGTTGTTGGTTTGAATACCAAGGTTGTGGGTTCAAATCCCAAATTCATTGAGGTTACCAACGTGGGTCCTTGAGCAAAGCCCTTAACCCTCATTGCTTCAGTGATGCTGTACCAACCCTGTGTTCTGTAAGTCTTTAAAAAAATGTCTGCTAAATGACTAAAATGAGCAAATAAAACACCACAAGCATAAAGGAATGCCTCTAATGGCATGTAACCACTGTCATCCTAAACCAGTCCTTAGATCGCATGCCACTTATACTATCTTGCTCGCGGGCCGATGTAAACCTTAGATTAAACTCTAGCTACGTAAAATTACAGTAATGGGTGGTAGGGTGCTGTGTGTAAAAAGTTATTGATGACAGAGCAGTGTATGTCCTTGTTAATCAGTTAATTAAGTGGTAAGTTGCTTTTGTCTCGTTATTATCATCAGCTGTGTTTATATGTTTACTTTTTATCTATTATATCTATTATCTATTATATTATAACCCTCCTTACCTCCGGTTTATTCGGAGTCATATCAAGTCAGTCTGGTTTGCGTGTGTGTGTGTGTGTGTGTGTGTGTGTGTGTGTGTGTGTGTGTGTGTGTGTGTGTGTGTGTGTGTGTGTTTTAATAAAACTCTATTCGTGACAGTTGTTATCCATTTTTTTGTTTTCTTTTTATGCAAATGACTGTTTTATATGATTTTGATTTCATTTTTTTGCCTGATTGTAGTCAGTGTGATAGGACATGATAAAGCCCAGGCTCATACAATGCAGTCAAATCTAAGTGAGAATTCAACTACACAATGGCAAAAGTAAGTTTTAAATTAATTAATAATATTTTTTATTATACATGTGAAGAGCATGGGCAAGTAGCATGTTGCTTAGCACAAAAGAATACAGATTTTAATACAGATTTACTGACCGCATGTCCGTCCCATGCCTGTGTGGCTTTTCTCAGGGTCTCTGGGTTCCTCTACACTTCACAAAGCCATGCTGATAGGTAAACTGCAGATACAAAATTTTTCTAGCCATTAAGGGTGTACATACCAGTGCACTTGTAGTGCCGAGTCCAAGCGTAATAAAAAATATGGCATTATGAAAGGCTTCCAGTGTAAAATTGCGCCAGATTAAACACACAGGGCAAAGAACAATAAAAATGTGTTACGCAAATAAGATTGTGTGGAAACATCTTAACATATGGGGCTTAGGTAGCATAAAAAAAGTGTCCTCCGGGTTCTCATATAGAGTGTGTTTGTATATGAGTGAGTGAGTGTGTGTGTGCCCAGTGATAGATTGGCACCCTGTCCTTGGTGTTTTTGCCCAGCGCCCGAAACTTTCTCCCCTGGATGGGCATGGGGAAGCCCCCTGCAACCCTAGTAGATGATATAGTGGCAGATGGATGAATATATATTAACTAAACACATACAAAAATGAAAAAAGGAAAACACAAGGACAAAACTAGGCCAAACATAAAAACAGTCCAAACAAGAGTGCGCTATGCATATTGTACATTTAAATGCAGAAGTTTTTGAGAGTTTTGCAATGTATTTAATTACTTAATTTCTGTTATATTTAGTATCCTCTGTGTATGATTGTATGACTTTCTTTTCCCCTAGGAAAAATAAGAAAAATTATATTATATGAACTAGGCGACACGGTGGCTTAGTGGTTAGCATGTTCGCCTCTCAGCACTAGGGATTCCCGGTTCGAATCCCCATCTGGGTGGAGTTTCCATGTTCTCCCCGTGTCTGCGTGGGTTTCCTCCGTGTTCACCGGTTTCCTCCCAGAGTCCAAAAACATGGATCAAGTCAATTTAATTCTCAAAATTGCCCCATATAGAGTGTGTCTATGGGTGTGAATGTGTGCCCAGCGATGGATTGGCTCCCTGTCATGGGTCTACCTGCCCAGCGCCCGAGACGTTCTCCCCTGGATGGGCATGGGGAACCCCACCGCTACCCTAATAGAGAATAAAGCGGGAGATAATGAAAAGATATTATATGAACTAGGGTGGCACGGTGGCTTAGTGGTTCGCCTCTCAGCACTAGGGATTCCCGGTTCGAATCCCCATCTGGGTGGAGTTTCCATGTTCTCCCCGTGTCCGCGTGGGTTTCCTCCGGGTTCTCCGGTTTCCTCCCACAGTCCAAAAAAAAAAACATGGATCAAGTCAATTGAGTTCTTCAAATTGCCCCATGTAGAGTGTTTTTGTGTGCATGTCTGTGTGTGTGAGTGTGTGCCCAGCGATGGATTGGCGCCCTGTCCTGGGTGTATCTGCCCAGCGCCCGAAACATTATCCCCTGGATGGGCATGGGGAACCCCCCCGCGACCCTAATTTAGGATAAAGCAGAAGATAATGAATAAATTAATAAATGAATGAATGAATGGATGAATATTATTTGAACTGTGTTGTAGCTGTATTAAAAAAAAACATTTCTTTCAATAGGTCATTGACTAAAACCAGTGCTGTTTCCCATGAAAAAACTAAATTAAAAAAAAATTATGAAAAGCTCAAGTATTACAATGCTGACCATCTGCTGGACTTGCGGCCTGTAACCACTGTTCATCATGCTGACCATTTTACTGATAAAGCATCTGTCACAGACCAAACACAGCAGGATTTTAAAACCTCAGGTATGTTCACAGCAATACTGTTTTTAATCTTATCTACTTCACTTTAGATTAGTGGTTACCAATAGTGGTGAGATATACTGTCATTTTTGTTGAAGTTTGTTATAGACATAATCTGCCACATCTGCTGTTTCTTAACTTCTTCAGGACCACCAACATTTCACCAACATTTGGTATCCTATTCACTTAGGTAATCCTAATGACTTAGCCTTAACAAATTTGTACCTGAAATAGAATAATTGCCTGCTGTGGATATATTGTGTGTGATTATCATTACCTACAGAAAGCCTTTACATATAAAAATATAAACATATAAAATATTAAACATATAATACTATTGAGAAATATAACTGTTTTGTCAGCAGTTGTGGTGTGGAAACTTGATACCAAGGTTTCCAGGGGGGGGGGGGGGGGGGGGGGGGGGGGGGGGGGGGGGGGGGGGGGGGGGGGGGGGGGGGGGGGGGGGGGGGGGGGGGGGGGGGGGGGGGGGGGGGGGGGAGAACGTCTCGGGCGCTGGGCAGATAGACCCAGGACAGGGCGCCAATCCATCGCTGGGCACACACTCACTCACACAGACACACTCTATAGGGGGCAATTTTGAGAATTCAATTAACTTGATCCATGTTTTTGGACTGTGGGAGGAAACCGGAGAACCCGGAGGAAACCCACGCAGACACGGGGAGAACATGGAAACTCCACCCAGATGGGGATTCGAACCGGGAATCCCTAGCGCTGAGCGGCAAACGTGCTAACCACTAAGCCACCGTGCCGCCTGGTTTCCAATAATAACCTTATTTTTGCTTATGCCAGATTGGCTTTGATTTTATTGCTCTGTGGCAAGCAACAAACTTTGAACACTTTGGGACTGCTCAACATTAATATATAGTTTAACAAGACGGAAAAGCTTATACAGGCATTGTAATTGCAAAGTAGGAAGGTTTCTGTATATAAATTGCATATTCTATTCTTGTCTGAGTGAATCCACCAGGTGCTTTGGGTTTTTTTCCCACATTTTAGGTAAGTACGTTAGGTAAAGAATGATTGTAGCCAATTAGAAAGTATGTGTAGACAACATTGACATGCTGTAGGAATGATTTATGTTAATACTGTGTTTATTATTAGTCTAAACAGTTTTTCCATTGATTCAATTTGTTTAAATATAACATAAAAGTCCGGCTTTGTCCAGGTTTGTGATGACATATTTTGTGAACAATATAAACTCAAATTTGCACATAATTGGTTTTGGCACATTGGTTAAATGCATGTGACAAACGAATCACATTCATGCATCACATCACCACAATAGCAAATACACACTGCAGTGTGCGTGGTTGATGGGCCGCTAAAGCTTGCTAAAATAAAATCCCTTGAGCCGCTTTTGATGGATGTAAAATATATATACCTCCACAGAGTCCCAAAGAGTATGTCAATTTTCGTGGTAATGTGTGTGTGTGTGTTACCTATCCAAATCCACACCATCATTCATAAATGCAAGCCCATATTTCAGTTGATGCATCTAGTTCAGTTTTGATAATCACTGTGTTATTTTTCAGTTTATGTGCAGCCTGAAATGTTTCATCATCAACCCTAGTTTAGTGGTATAAAATGTGTGGTTTTGTTTCTAGAGAGTTTAACTGCAAGTCCTCCATTCCATCGAGTTGAAAATCTTCATGTGCAAGACTTAGAAGAGCCTGAAGTACCGTCTCAGGTCTCAGTTTTAATGGAAAACGGTAGGGTTTTTCAAATCAATATATGATTTATGAAATGTTTATGTACAATGTTTATTAAATATTTATCAAGTATTTAAAATTTACCCTAAATAAAGCTTTGATATGCATATACTGCAAATAAACTTTGATTTCATCCAGCTCCATTTTTAATAGAAGCTTAATAAAAGCTTAACATGTCTAATCAATATGAAAGTAGAGTAAAAGACCAAATAAAGCCAAATACAGTCTGATCTAAAATAAATAAATAAATAAATGGAATAAATTTTAAAATTTGCCATGAACAAAAACTAAAGCAGAGCTTTATGCATTGAAAAGGAATACACTCCTAAGTATATAATACAGGGTACTCTGGAGTAGTTCAAAACCAAGAACCTTGATATGTTAAGAGGCCACATCAAAACTGACTGCTTCACTAAGCTTGAACAAAAAGAATGAGTGAAAATATCAGAATCCAATTGTACATACAGTACAGTGAGCTAAAGGTGGTTTGACTGAGTACAAATATTTGATTCTTTGTTTAATTAACATTTGTGTTTGAATAACCTTTTTAAATGAAACACTCACTCACAGCATTTTTTACTGCATGAGAGGTTATTTTAAACAATAATGTGTCTATGAATGTTCAGTTGGTTAAGACTTGAAATACTAAATTAAAGGCCAATTACAGTTAATGCAGTGTAGTACATAATTAACAGAGATTTTAAAAAATTACATTTTAGCCATTACATTAAAAACATAAAAATGTCTTATTAAATATTATTTTCTCTAAAAACTGGAGTAACATGGTAAAGATATAATGCTTTCTTGTATTTACATATACTACTAAACTAGATTAAATTAACATCTGCATAGTGTAAGCAGCATTAAAAGCCTACAATGCGTTTTCACAAATCTCTACATTTTATTATTAATGTGTGTGTACTTGTTTTAATTACACCATAGATGAAAATGAAGACGTGTCATTTGGAAGCAGCTTGCTTTCAATGAACTCAAAGGTAAGCATACATCCAAACTTAGCCTGTCAACAGTTATATTCTGTTCACCTTCACTTGCCCCTCAGATCCCTTTTTTTTCCAGATCAGGCCTCAACACATTCCAGTGGAGCAAATCACAATGGAGCTGCAGAAAATTGAGAACAATTTGAACTCTTTAGAAAAAGAAGGAATTGACCTGGAGAGAAGACTGCGCAGCTGTGAAGAAGGTTTGTGTTTTCTGTATTCTTAATACTTTTGATTAATAAGATGTTTTAAAAATTTAGGTCAAGACTATGAAGGGTTTTGTATGGGTTGCTGCAATTTGTGATAACTGGATGCAGTTAGTAAATTTATATATATATATATATATATATATATATATATATATATATATATATGACATGACATTTATATATATATAAGACTGTCGAGTAACACTTTCAAATATTTTTGTTGGGCTGAAACTCTCAAACCAGGAGACAACAAGAGACAAATAATAGTTTAAAAGTTCAAAGTTTATGACCATAATAAAAGCAAATTTAAATTTTCACAACCCCTTATACCGCACATGATAATGGATGAGCATGTAACGGCTCTCAGAGAGCTTGCACACACCACATTAAAATAAATTAAAAGAAACAAAAGGCAAAAGAGTAGGGTGCTAACTGACCTGGTCATGCTGTGTTGACCACACTGACACACTAGGGGGAGTCCCTGCCCACCCTAGCTGCTCAGAGTTAGCACTTCCTGCAGGAACTTAGCTTAACCACAAGACTGAAAGAAGCAAGAGTGACTTAGAGTCCCCTGGGTCTGTGTGATGGCCATCTTACTTAGTAGCTTACTGCATTCCGCCTGCTCTTTCATTCCCTTTGCCATTCCCTTTGATACAAATATTTGTGGTGGGATTGTTTTACCGATTTTATGCATCATTATAACATTCATTTCTATCTAGAGTTGCAGTGAATTGTGGTTAAGATCTCTATTGTTGGTGGAAGAGTGCAAGCACTTCATAAAATCTTCTCCGGTACAATCCCAAATGGTACCAAATGGTTTCTCCTGAACAACACACAATTTAAACCTAATGAATAGTGAATCTTGGAAATATGGTAGAATATGTCCATGGTATAACAATACAAAAACTATTAATTGGATAACATGGTCATTTACATACTTAGCTGACTTTCTTTTATTGTCAAATAACACCGAATAATTGAAGAATAGTAGTAACTGAATAAAGCAACACAAAATCACAAAACATTTTAGTATGAATAATTTGCAATGATACTATTCATTCAATCTGTATTATGATTATATATTATGTTATAATTACTGTTAGAAGTTCTAAAAGACTTAACACTTTAAGTAATATAATGAAATCTGTATGATTTTATTCCAGCTGTTTTATGTTCTTTGTTAAGTAAACTAGATTTATGCAGCATTTTAAATAAATTTTATACATGACAATGCTCTTTTTACTAACTACTTTCTTCTTTGGCTTTTCCTTTGGTATCTTTTTGTCATCTGCTGTATCACCTGCAGCTACAGTGATATTACCAGAACTTTCTTTCTTCATGAGGTGTTAAATTAGCTTATTGATTTCTAGTCCAGTTCTCTTCTCCTGATAAAAAATAATTTGTTTCTAGCTTGATTCAAGACAAATGCTTTTCTATTTTGTTCAGATGGGTCTTCTGGTTTGCAAATCTAATAGCTATGTCGCTATAAAGATGTTGGCCGCATAAATGAAACCAGTAAAACTATAGACTTTGCCTTAGACAGAATGTTATGGCTGATTCTGAGAGTTCTAACCTCATTTCAAACCTGTTAGTCATACTGGTCCATTTGGGAGGTGAAATTCTGCAGCAGCCTTAAGCAGTGGGTGGTGTCCAATCAAGGGGATCAGACATCCAGCAGCCAGAGCCAAATGAGGCGAGGCACGGGGGAAGCTCCCTCTCCTCCTGTGGGATTGTGGAAAGGAAATGGAAAGTGGCAGTGTTTTGTAGGTAGTGTGATGGCTAAGAAGGGACAGGGACACCTGATTGGCTGCTTTCAAGGTCACCACGGCCTGAGCTGAGTGATTTCATCTCCATGCTGCCACACTCACCTGTCCTGTGCCGAATCGAGCCTGGCACTTGATCGAATTACACAAATGTGGATGTGTGTGAGGTGTATCTCACCTCAAGGCAATGTCAGTGGCACAACAGACATTTTGGACTGCATTACAGTGCAATATTATTTGTGGCATAAAGCCCATCTCGTATTTTGCACAGATACACACCAAGCATTTCACCTTAAAATGGTTGTTTCCTCTGGAGGAAATGTAATCAGGATTTTTGCTGGGGGTGGCATGTATACGCTATCTCTAGTCATCAGAGATTTTCAGCATCTGTGTACCTTGTTTTTAGAGGGCAGTGGGGACATTCTGGTGGATCCATTGATGGTGGAATGGTTCAACCTGATTCGAAAGAAGCAAAGTTTCATACGGAAGGAATCTGAGCTCATGTACATGTAGGTTCATCATTAATAACTATTTTTACAGAAATGCATTAAAAATTAAAATATGCCTTGTTTGAAGGTTTAAAATGTGTTAAATGATGTTTTTAAATTTACAATCCACTTATCCTCTGACTCATTTAAATGCATATTGGAAATGATTCAAGCAAATGACTCTTTAATGAACACCACTAGTTAAGCTTAAAGGACATTTATTACAGATTTTTCTCATTTTTGAATTTCAAACAACTTAATGCTTGATTAATGGTTATATGCTGACTGTATCAATAATAACAGAAAATGTACTTTGTACAAGTGTAAACCTAAATATTTAATTTATGCATTTTTCCCTAATAAATTACATTTAGCATAAAATCATAAAGTTGCAAGAGTATTATTACACAATTTAAAGCACCTGTAATGTGACCATTAAAAACATTAAATTTAGTTCATAATTAAGTTTATATGGCAAATCAATTTATTTTTTTGATTAGAAAAAAACCCAAAATATTCATTTATTCACCTCTATTAGGGCAAGTGGAGAGAGGTACCCTGCACAGGTTAATAGTCTATCACAAGGCAGAGACAAAGACAATCACATTCATACCTCGGGGCAATTAAGTGATACCAATTAACATAATAGAATGTTTATGATTTGTGAGAGAAAATATGAATACTCAAGGGCAATGCACTCACACAAGGACAACATGCAATCCTTACTTTAAGGTGAGAGCACTAACTACTCAGCTTTCCCCCTTAACATTTCAAATAATACAATACATGAAGTTAGTCAATATTTTAGTATATTTGTTATGTAATTGTAATTGTATTGTAATGTAATTTGTTATGTACTAAAAATGTTTCTGAACCCTTAAGAATTATTTATATTTCTGCACGAAATAGTCGATTTTAAAATGTTCCACTATTTCATATCTGTAGGAGGCTGAAGTATGTGACCTGTTAAGATATACTTTAAAGGTGAAATTAGTCAGGTGTTTTCAATTAGTGTCATAATGATGATAAGTAAGTTGGAATCCTATTCCATATTTTAAACAGGTATCTATTTAACTAGATTTTTACAGAACTGTGTTTGGGGAAGTTTGTTATGGAGTTTTTGAATCTCAATTTTTGAAGTTTTTGAATCACAATTAGTTAAAATGTTTAGTTGCAGTCATTGCTTCACACTTTAGTTGCAGTCATGAAATCACACTAGGTATTTAAAGTAAATGTACCTGTATATTACTGATATGTACCTACTTACTGATATGTTACCTTTGTAGATATATTTGTAGGTATATTTACTTTGTATGGAAATCTTTCAAGGACTAGTGTATAGGGATGTCACTGACATTTTTGATTGCTCTGATTTTACCTTACATTATATTACAACTACTTCACAGATCAAAAACACAAGATTTGGAGGAACAGCAACCAGGTGTAGAGGGGGAACTCAGACAACTAATCAATAAACCAGGCAAGGAAATACAAACCATTTGTTTTATTAGTATTTATTTGTTATTTTCAGTAAGTATAGTGCATGGTTTGCAGGTAAATGCTTTTATCCAAAAAAAAAAAAGTTTGTTTTTGTTAGAGCACCTGAAAAGTGGCCTTGAGAGAAAACGGGAGGCTGATCTGATGAGAAGGTTGGTGGAAATTGTCAATGACAGGAATTCCATTGTTGAAGTTCTGGAGGAAAACAGACTAAGGTGGGCCATGTTAATCTTGACATTGTGATCGGGAATTATTTGGTTATTTTAATAAAATATTTTTAAAATTTTAGAAATATACAGAACTGACATAATAATAATAATAATAATAATAATAATAATAATAATAATAATAATAATAATAATAAATAATAATAATAATAATAATAATAATAATAATAATAAATAATAATAATAATAATAATAATAATAATAATAATAATAATAATAATAATAATAATAATAATAATTTTATTATTATTATACATAAATTGCTTGTAATGTCTGGATTGTGTATACTGGTTGCAATGTAATCCCCCCCCCCCTCTCTCTCTCACACTCTCTTTCTCTTTCTTATTCTCGATTGTGGGATATGAATAAATATTTTCCAATGTTTTGAAAATTTCTGGATAATCTAAAAAAAAGAAATTATTAAATTCAATATAACAAATGAACTGACTTTAATATTAAATGTATAGACTAATATACACTGCATTTTTACATGTTTAACAAATTATTGCATCAGATTAAGGAGCACTGTCTCCTGTATTTGCATTTTCAGAGAGGAACAAGAGGATCACCAGCTCAATGAAATGATGCAAAGACTTAGTAAGTGTCACTTATATAATAAGCAAACAGAATAGAAAATAGAAACAACAACCATCATGAATTGCTTCTCGTTTGGTCTAGCTTCTCAGAAACCAAAAAGCAGGAGGAAGTCGTCCTTCTCAAAGTTGTTTAGATGCAGAAGTAAGAAGGACCTGGTGTAAGCATGAGCTTTAAGGAATGCTTTTTTCTGATGAACTTTTCTTCACTCTGGTAATATGCTGCAGAAATCTCTGGAAAAACACAGCTACATTATTAAGACAGAGGTAAGCCACAGTTCTCAGAAGCTCATTGGGTTTGGGTCACAAAACAGTACCAAAAAACACAGAATACAAAGGTTTAGATTGTTTTTCACAGAACTGGGACAGAGTGTTAGTACACTAATTAGGTGTGAATGTCAAGTTGAATATGTTGCTGCACACAAATCTTTTTTTTTTTATTATTACACAGACATTTTTATTCACATTATGTTTCTTTTTAATACACATTTATTGTATTTGATGCATGATGGATATATTTGTATATTAGAGCAATATGTGTTTTTAATTTAATAGCCACATTGTTTTTGTATTAAGCGATTTTTCTATATAAGATATAGTATGGTCGTTTTATCATTGAGGACCATGTCTGTCAAAGTACATTATTAAACATTACCGTAGTTCGCGCTGAAAACTGTAGTCCTTACCCTGACCTAAAGGTGGCACTAGAAGCTCACATGCACATTTTGAGCCTCCGCGCACTCTCCATAGATCCGACTTCCGATCAACTTTTCTTCGGTTGTCCGAAATAAAACTGAACCGGTATTTTAGTGAAGCAGGTAATTAACAGTATACTAAATTATTAAAATATTACAAATTAAAATCAAGCAATTATAATCATATAAACAATGGTCTTGAGAAAACTGTTTTTGAAAAAATCTAGATATTTCAATTCTTTAAAAGATCCGGGTAAAAAGATATTCAACATTATTAGTAAATATAAATGTTTGTTTTTACTTGACTTATTTATCTAAAATAAAAAAAAAATAAAAAAGTACATGTTTTATTTTTGCCTATTATTCATGATTATAGAGTATATTAAAAACAGTTTATAACGTTAGTTTTGCACTACTTGTGTTACAGAAGCCAATGAAAACCTTTAGTCTTAAAGGTTCTTAAATTACATCCCTTCCATATAATTACTACTGTGGTAACTTATGCTGCTGTTCTGCTCTGAATCCACAATTTAAACAGCCAGAGTTGATGCAGTTGTTATTGCTATAATGTGCTTACATTTGGTAACAACACTTATTGGGTTGTTGTAGCCTTAACATATTATAGTAATGTTATAATAAAACAGAAAATTGATCCTGTGGAATGCACTTTGATTGTAAATTTGAACTTTGTAGTCATGAGCACAGCTTTGGTATCTGTTAACGCTAGACATTAGTAAAGTGAGGCGTTGTGTTCTCTAAACTACCCTACTCTACACAGCTTTGGCTGTAGGAATCATGTTCTGTGTGTGTGTGTGTGTGTGTGTGTGTGTGTGTGTGTGTGTGTGTGTTTGCATGTGTGTTTGCATGTGTGTTCATAGTGACTGTTCCAGTATGAAAGTTATCTGTATTCCCATAGAGTCTCATTGTGTGGATGTGTGATAGAACTGGCACGGTTCTGTTTCAACAGAAATATCTCACATTTGGATTTGGACAGCAAAGTGCAATCTGAAAAGTTTCTTTAGTTTTGTCATTTGTTTTCTTCAGGTTTCATTATAATTTCAAAGACGTGTGGAATGGCTATAAAACTAGTGTAGCACCATTTATATTTGTGCCCTATTCAGGAAATTGTTTGTGCATGTTGGGGACTAAGACTTCTGATTTTGCTATTTCCAAATTTATTTATAAATGTATAAATTTATGTTGGAAACACAATAAAAAGTGCACTGAATTCAAAAACTATTCAGGATCATTCTTGAGAATTTCTTTACTACCTCCTTTTTAAATAACTATTGCAATGGTGAAGGTTGTGGAATTGTTGCAGTTTAAAATGGGTTTTAGTTGAATGTGTTTGAATAATTTAGTCACGTTTAGATATGCGCCTGCTTCTTAACTGGCCTCCCATCCTCAGTTTTTAAGACGCATGAAATTGTGCTCATGAACTCAGAACACCATATTTCTAGTTCAGAGGAGTCAGGATAGGATGTTGGGGTGCAGAACACCAAGCGCTGATGCAGGTGACAGTCCGGACTGAATACGTGTGATATTAGAGTTAATTAAAGCTTTGCGCCCCATCTCCTGCAAATGCTCATGCTTCTGCAATTAAGAATCAAAGGCGGGGGCTTAGTGTCAGAGGGTGTCTAATACATGGCTTTAACAGGAAGGGGACCTGATTTGCCCAGCTCCTAGCGACAAGCATTAACAACAAGCTCAAATTAGAGAGGGCATTAATATTCATAAGTAAAACAATTCAAATGGCTGGCAAAATGAAAATCCTCGGAGGTGAGCGCTCTTGCCCTTGTCCTCCCATGCCCATCAAACGATGCCATTAGGGATGGAGTGCTTAATGTATATGGGGACACTGATAACAGCGATGACCGCTAATGAAGGAATTAAGCATGAATGCAGTTCAAGTCACTCGGACTCAGTCTGGTGTAATTTGGAAATCTGTCTGGCTGCTTAAACTTACTTTCTGATACAGCCACATGTGTGTCGCTGCAGATGTGCAATAGGAATTTACTTATCTATGCAATAATAAGGCAGGTGAGTACATATTAATTTAGACTTGCAAATTAATATGTTTATGCATTTATATAATGGAGCTGGGGCCAAGCTGGTAATAGCTGTTTCTGAGTATGAATCTTGTTGGAAGTCCTGTAGGTGCCACTGAATCATAACAGGATGGCCTGTCCCTGCCCACTCAGATTAAAACAGGCCCACATGCCATGTGGCATTCTGTTTCCCTCAGTGAGTGTGTGTGTGTGTGTACACACACGCTGCACAGAGAGTGCCAGTGTCTCTGCCACTAGCCTGTAATTATGATCCTCGAGGTAATTTTATCAGGCTCATTAGCTCTGATGAGTAAACGAGAAGCATGCCTCTAATTTATCGGCCTTCCAGACTGGAGACTGGGCCCTCATCAGGACGATTATAATATTTGTACAGGGAGGCTGACATATTCTCTGCATCGTAAGCGTCTCAGAGCCAGCATAGGCAGAAGGGAAGACTTTGCTGCTTTAATCATTAATTGCTTTCCAAACGATAGACTGGCAGAAGGCTGGTTCTGATAATTAAGCATGACTACAGTTACTAGACATGCTGTTTGATCTACGGCTAAATGCCGGCTGCCGGCTCAGAACTTGCCTTACATTCTGGCTCTGCAAAATCCACTTTTCCTTACACTTCAAATGCTCACAATTTGGATGGTATTTCAGTCATCAGCATCAGGATGTGAAACATGATTGAAATGATGGTGTATTTTGGATGGTAATTGTAACCTAAAATCCACTATTTAACCAAAGAAGATTGTATATTGTCTTTGTTCATAAAGAAGAATCAGCTCAAAAATTTGACTGTTTAAGAAAAAAAGCTGTGAAAAAAATGTGCACATGGCTAGTTGGGATGAAATGGATAGAGGGCATGACTTGTGTGCTATGACAAGAGCAGCTTTTCATCCATCTCAAATGAATAATTTCCTTTTCCTTTAAACATCCATAATCCAGTCATGTTATCAGCACCAAAGCAGAAATCTGTTTCACTCCACTTAGCTGTGCAGCAACTTTTTTCCTTTACTGTAACTGTCTGCAAGATTGGGCTGCTCCCCTCACAGATATGGCAGAACTTACTGTTATTCAGCCCCCGAGTTTCTGTGGATTTGTGCAACGAACCCGTAACCACAGGGATATGGGAAAACAGACTTCCCGAATGCCAGTGTGTCTTTTTCACCAGCCGGCTGGGGTGACTTATTTCACACTGGCACCAGGCTCACCCTGGAGACTGTGCTCTCTCAAAAGAATACAAGTGTAATTTTATCTTCTTTGTGTTGGAAGATGCTTAACAAATGGACTTGCCTCTATCCAAAAATGTTAAACATCTCTTAGAAATCTGTATTGTGCTGGAAAATAGATTGGTAAAAATCAATGGTAAGGTAATGTATTCAACAGGTCCCTTTAATAAAGACTTTAAATGTATTTATATACACAGTAAATAAAAATACTTTTTTAGCAGTTGTCTGTTTTTGGCAGGTTCATTGTTCTGATTTAGCTAATTCAGGTTTAGTTAAAATTTAAGCTTTGTTGCTGTGCTGAAATGCTTTTTATAATAAACAATTATAGAAGCAATTGCTGCCAGCACCTTAAAATGAACTGAATGAGGCTTTGTAATGTGAAAGAGCATGCTGTAGACTACATATTCAATATCACCTCTGCCAGCACCTTGCATTTGTGATAAGAATATTAACCTCAACATTTTCAAGTAGCTCTCACTTTTTTTCATTAAACACCTGCTAGTCAGCTAGAGTTTCTACTATGGCACCTGGTGACAATTTAAGTCTTTTAGACAAAATCCACCAAGGGATTTTACATCTGCTTTCAAATAAAAATAATTTTGCCCTCTTAATACGAATATGTTAAGGGATATTAAATAGGATTCTTTGTGTGAAATACACCTTATGATTTATGTTTTCAGTTATGGTTTCTGTTAGTGTGTGTTATTCTTAGGCAATTTACATTTGGGAACAATTATTAGCATCCCTGTTTCTAAGAGGTAAACATTGCTCTTCCTGCAAACCCCCTTTTCAGATTTATTAAAAAAAAAATACATTTGGAGATTTAAACATGACAACTTTGACTTATATAAGTGTACCATTCAAATAAATCAAAGTCCGTTATTGGCAGATTCAGCAATAAAAGACACTCTGGAGATCATGGCAAATTTTTCAAGTGTTTTGCCTGAATTTCTGATTGTGATCATGTGAGCTTGTGTGTGAGTGCGGGCAAGGCCTATTCTGCTTATATGAGTTTGATTGCCACTGTGAGCAGAGACTGCAGACTCGTCTCTCTGTAGGCTGGCTTTGATACTCTACCTCTCTTATCTCAATCCTGGCAAGGTTAATGAAGTGCTAGCACTCTCGGAAGAAGTAAAAATGGGCCGACTAGCCAAGACTAGAGGAAGCTTGAAGATGAAACGCACAAATCGGAGCGGCTCTAAGTGGCAATTTTGGTGAATTACTGAGACAATGAGAGGAAGGATGGCATCCTCTTAGACACAACGACAGTAGGTATCAGGAGCAGCCGATTGGATCTCTTTTAACTCAGCTCATGTGGAATTACATTAACATTTCAGCCCTGCTTGTAATATGATCTGTCACACCTCTCTGAGACAACCAATGCTGCTATACCAATGTTCTTTGTTTAAAAAAATAGACTTTTAAGTGTATGTTTGGCTAAAAATTCATCCCAATGTACAGACACAGTCAGTATGAAAAATCAGGGAATACAAGCAACTATAATATGTTATTACTCTAAATTTTTATATATATATATATATATATATATATATATATATATATATATATATATATATATATATATATATATATATATATATATATATATATAAATGTATTTGACTATTAATCAAAATACATACACACATATTTACAAAAACACTTCCACAATCTTAAATGGTTTCAAAATTGCATTGCTTTTGTTGTCAAGTTTCCAAATTTGTATGTTTTTTGATTAATAGTCAAATTAATTTTTATGTTGCATAGTAGTACAAATATTCTATCATGTTTTAGACATCTTTGCAATTGCATATAAAGTACTTCTAATTTTGAACACCTTTTCCAGACAATCATCAGTTTTAAATTTGTTCACCCTTCTAAACACATTAGTGTTGTAGAAATCAATTGCTCCAAAATGAATGTCAAATATTGTAACACTAAATTTCCTACTCTCGACTGCCTGGAAAAATAACTGCACTTTTTTTACTACAGAAAAAATATATAAAAGTATAAAACTTAAATATTTGGTTAATTCTGAGCTTTTGATTATTTATTTAGTTACAATGATCTAATGTATCTTTGCATCCTTAAGTGCTAATAAGTAAACATGACTGTGTATAACAAATGAATATGGAAGGTCTACCTCCCATTGAATTAGCATATAAATGACTTCATCTTATACAAATAGCGCCCTACTGCCCACAACTCCCAGTGCTAAGCAAAGGATTGTGTGTGTAAAATATGTCAGGAGGAAAATGTAAATTAATCTGTCCAACTCATCGCTCAGTCTAATGAGAAAATGGTTTTACCTTTAACCCTACTTTTCTATTTTCAGCAGCTCCCAGAAATCACTTTTGCAGATATGCAGCATAATTGTTTCAACCAAGTACAGGGCATTTTTTACTAGGAGCAAAACCATTTGGAGTCTCAACGGTTCATTCATGAAATCAAAAATGAAACAGATAATTTGCCAGGCAGTGCTCTGATGTAAAGCACTAAATAATTAATTTACCTCTATTACAGTTGTATTTGATCTTTTTTTATTTTTGTCTTTCATTGCCTGACATAAAACACTAATCAATAAAAACAATAAGCTTTTTATTTGAAACCGTTTTAGCAGTTTTTGCTGCTATTTATAGAAACCAAATAAGAGACAAAATAATCATTACAATGTGTTGGGTACACAGACTCATACAATTGTGTATTCTGTAATGAAATTAAAATGAATGAATAAATAATAATAATATTATTAATAATTATAATAATACCCAAAGATTTGTTTTGCATGTTTTTTTTATATAAATGCACAAATCATTTTTCTTATTTAAGTACTAAAATTTGGTGTAGACAAAATAATCATTAAAATGTGTTAAGTGCACAGTTTAAGACTGAATCATACATTTGTGTAGTCTATGAATTGTGTGGTGAAAAAATTAATTAATTAAATAATAATAATAATAATAATAATAATAATAATAATAATAATAATAATAATAATACCCATACCCAAAGATTTGCTTTGCATGTTTTTTTTATAAATGCACAAAATACTTTTCTTATTTAAGTACTAAAATTTGGTGTAAAATTTGGTGGCAGCAATGCCACAAGTTTGACCCGGGGTGGTAAAAGCACAAAAAGCCATACCTGATGAAAGAGAATAATTTATTGTGGGTTCTTCTTTTCCACAGCAACTGTGATTAATTTTTTTATTTTTTTTAATCAAAATGTAGTAAAATGCAGCATATATAAATCTGAAATTGTTTAAGACCATTATTATTATTTAGCTTCCAAAATAAATAGATTCTTGTTATGGTACATTTGCTGTCTTATTCAGTGGTTCTTTCCCATCATGATTGTCAGTAAAACAATCATATGTTTTCTTTAATGAGTCCAAGCTAGTTGTTACATTGCTGGTGATAATTTGGTAAAAGAGACTTATTCAGTTAGCTAATTAAGCAATTAGTGTATATCGGCTCAGTGCTGCCACCGTGCTAATCTGGGGCACTGTGTGTTCACTGGTACGCTAATACAAATGAAGGACTTTGGCATCACAGCCAGTTTTTCAATGGTCTTTTTGAATCAATGTCCAAGACTGACAGTTTACATTCTCAAGAAAATCATTTCAACTAAATGTTTTTTGTGAAACAGTAGTGTGTTAGACTGTGTCTATCCATTCAGTTGTTTTTTTTGCTTAAAATACCAGAGCCCATGAAAAGTATAGGGACATTATTCTTTGTAATATTAATAACTTTGTTCTTTTTTTATTTAGTTGTTGCTGTTACCCTGCTTATGCTTGTACCACATATAACTGCAATTATACAATATTAAATATAAGTAAATCTATTTCTTCAACTGCATTTGGCAATCTTGGTCAAATATTTGTTTTTTGTTATTTTTTTACACTAACTGAAATAATTTTATTTAAAAAGTGTAATGCATATATATTTTATATTCAAAAATCCTTTATGTATTTAATGTACATAAGGTATGTATTTGACGTTTGTAATTTTCGTCAGTATTGAATAGGGGCGGACTATCAATAGATTGGTGCCCTGTCCTTGGGGTCAGGGCACTTTTTGGCCTAGCTCCCAAAGCATTCTCCCCTAGATGGGCATGAAAGTTTAGAATGTTAGAAAAATGAAATGTAGCATCCCATGTGAGTTTAAGTCTATCTTCAAAACAAGTTAATCATTAACATCGACTTTCTTACATTTACATTAATTCATTTAGCAGACACTTTTATCTAAAGCGACTAACAAATGAGAACACCACAAGTCAGTAGTTATGGACAAAAAGTTAATAGGAATGTGGGCTGCTCAGAGCAAAATTTACTTGTTTGATGTACGAATGAATAAGTGAAACAACTTTTTACCTGTCCAGTTATTTCAAGCACACTAATTTCACAGCACATAGTTACTGTGGGCTCGTGGTCCAGTATGCTACGAACAATATGAAATGTAACTTGTTGGAGAACTGCACACAGCCCTTCTCATCTACAAAGGTCATTAAAGTCTGGCATACATTAAAGACTGCACTAATTACAAAATGGCTTAAACTGTTTATTCAGGAGGATTATATTTGCTGGGTTAGAGTGCATATATTACATGACATGTCCATCATAGGCTAGCGTACCCTGTGCTTCATGAATGCTGATATATCCCTGAATGTGCCTTGCAGCTTAAATGTTGTCCCTGTCATCTCAACAACACAATACACAACATGTGACTCGATCTCATAAAAAAATAAAAAACACAATAAAAGATAAACAGAACTTTAATGGCTGGAGCCAACATGCAGATTTCTTGTATGATCCAATGCCACTTCTTGATTTTGGTGTGACGAATATGTGAAATAACTGTTTTAAGTCACTGCTGTTTTTTTTTAGCACTGACCACAACTGCTGTGTTGTGGTCAGAGGAAGGAGTTCATACTCTACTGTAGAAAGTATAATGTGAACTATTGCTCTTAGGTGACATTCCTCACATGCTGTGAAATAATCTCCTCTTTGAATATGAGAGGGAGTAAGGGAGACTCAGCCACACAAGTATGGTAATGCGTTCAAAATGATCCACTTATTCCCATTGCAGAACCAAATCCAACATGGCGGCCAAATACTTGCCTTAAAAGTGTCAATTTGACATGGACATTCCATGGATGAGTAGATTGCACATAAAGACACATTGAGAAATGCCTTTGGCTGTGCAAAAAATATGTGCAGATTGAGTTTTCCACTAGTTGGTGGAATCCCTATTCATGCTGAACTATTTAAATATTTAAGATCAAACTTCCATTGGTCCATTTTTTTATTAATGTGGAGTTTATGCAATAGGGTTACTAATATGGTGTTTTCAGCATGAACAATTATAAAATAGTGGTATGGTAGCTAAAGTATGTTATGTTAAATTCATTCATTCATTATCTTTCGCTTTATCCCATATTAGGGTCGTGGTGGGGTTCCCCATGCCCATCCAGGGGAGAACGTTCTGGGCACTGGGGGGGACAGGGCGCCCAGGACCCAGGACAGGGCGCCAATACCAGGACAGGGCGCCAATCTATCGCTGGGCACACACTCACTCACACAGACACGCACGCATACACACTCTATATGGGACAATTTTGAGAATTCAATTAACTTGATCCATGTTTTTTGGACTGTGGGAGGAAACCGGAGAACCCGGAGGAAACCCACACAGACACGGGGAGAACATGGAAACTCCACCCAGATGGGGATTCGAACCGGGAATCCCTAGTGCTGAGAGGCGAACGTGCTAAGCACTAAGCCACCGTGCCACGTTATGTTAAATTGTATATATAATTTCTAGAGAGTAAAAGCATTATATTCCATTGTGTCATTATGATGTGTCACATATAGCAACAGGCATTAATATAACTGGAATTTGGCCTCAATATAGAGATTTATATAGGGTCATTTTTTTATGTTTGCTTTAAACCTATATGCCTGTGACTGATTTGGAAAACAGCCTTAAACTGCAAAAGCATCTGAGAGTTGATGCAAACTATAAACTTTGTTCAGAGAGCTTTATACTCATTTTGTGAGGGGGTAGCAATTCTGTTCCCATTATAAAATGGTACTATCAGTCAGATTTTGAAATATTTGAGCAAAATCTTTTTAAATGTTTAATGGTAGTTGTAATACACTATTTAATTATTCGCATATATGGTCTTTTTATCTATGACTTCCTATTTCACTGAGGTTTATACATATAAAGTATACATATTAGTTATCCAAAAACATAGGATAGACAAGAAAACACAATGCAATAAAAAAGTAAAATGTACTAAATTTCATAAGCCAGGAAATAGCTATAAGGCATTTTTACTCACCTGAAATTGCACCGTTTTAAAGAAAGTGTCATAATTTAGAAGTTTAAATTGTTCTCAAAAGTAACAAAATTCCCTGTGCAACCCAAGTTCATTTTACCCCTCACACACAGAGAGGAGGATGGTAAGGATGGTAAGGGGAAAAAATCCCAGGGATCAATGTGGGAGAACTTCAGTAAAAGTAGCATATTAAAAATTAAGTTGTTGACAGGAAACACTTGACAAAGTAACAAAGTATTTTATAGAGAGTCTATGTGGAGATGTTTTACCTCTAAAGCCCTGTAATTTTCATGACATGGCATCATTGGCTCCATTTAAAATAGTAGGACATAGTAGAGAAAACTTACATAGAACAGGAAACTAGCCATGTATCCAGGTCAACAGAAAAACTGGCTAACTAAATATAAAATCAAATCATGTTAGTATGCTGATCTAAACCTCACAGAAAACTTGAAAAATGATCTGAAGAGGATAGCTAAATGGACAGAGCTTACAACCATGAGGTATTTAAAGCATTTTTGTGAATAGGTTCTATTAAATAGGGTTGTATATATTTTTATCAGGAATGCATATAATCATAAATGATGATGTTCTTCTGTGATAACATAATTGAATTTTGTTTAAAGAAAAAGCTTAGTATAAGAAACAAGTAAAATGTGTTAACATTTTTAGAAAATGTTTATCAAGCTGAATTTACAATTATTTACAACACTAGGAGAATTATCTGTTTGACACATTTAGGCCTGCATTTCCTGGGTCCTATATATGACAATGAGACTTTGCCAACTAACCTGTATGTTGTAGATATGAGATGTTCAATCATCTATTTAATAATCCATCTGCCAATTAATCTAGTCAGTGGTGCTCAGGTCTACAGAAGGTTAATAAGGCTCAGCTGTGGTATGGTTATCCTGGGTAAATGTCACTTAGATGAGGGGCACATACGGGTCAAGATCTCCCTCCTGATCTAAATTTAATCATACTGCGCGTCCCCTGGCCTCCACTTCACCCTAATTAGTGCTGGCCAGAGCAGAAGTGTGATCTGCCCTGTGTGTGACCAAAACCCTTCTCACCACCACACACAAACACACCCCTCTCTACCCCTTCATTTCCTTATCATGTGACTGACTAACAAACAAGTGCTCAAAGTCAAGCTCAAGGCCACTAAGATCTCTAATGAGTAAAATGGCCTGGTAAACAGAAGAAGGGAGTGTCCTCTTAATGCCCAAGAGATAATCATTAGGTTTTGAGAGATGTGAAAGTGAAGTTGACACAAATTTGATTTGTTGATATAAAATTGATTTGCTTGATGAGAGCTGTGCTGGTTCTGTCCTGATTGAACCCTTTAATTATTTAAAGCACATGGCACAGGTTAGTGTAGCCTTATTGTTTTTAAATAAGGAGCACTGTATAATTGTACTTGAGGGTATATTGGTTTGTATATGTAGTGGTGATATGCAGTCAAACCAGATGGACCATATTGCTACATTATCTAGGACTGAATATCAATATAAATTAGACAGAAAACGGGTAATAATTTTCCTGCCCTGCAGAAATGATTAACATAATTCTGATAAATAACCAGATGGCAGAATTGAGGAAAATTTATCTTAATTAATATCTTGAATCTACTTTGAGAAAGGTAAACGACTCCACAGAGGCCGAAAATGGGTCCGTAACTCTGTGTTTATCTGTGAACCACTCTAAGCGCATGCCATGGAGTGGCAGCTAAAAGAAATTAGACAGCAGAGAGTATGTGAATTCTAGGCATCACTCTTTCTCTTAGTTTACAAACATTCATTTTATATGCGTTATTATGTACTATAATTATTTACTTCCATTGCCACATCTATGTAAAAAGCTCATAGTCATGCGTTTTGAGTAATTCTATGTTTCTAGAATTTGGGAGTATATTGGAGAATACCTGTATCCCTGACATGACCCCAGTGTGCAATACAAGGCCCTTAGCAGAATAGTTGGATGAGTTTGGTGTTAAAGAACTTGACTGACCTGCCCAGAGCCCTGACCTTATCCTGAAAGAACACCTTTGGAATTACTTCAAAAAGGTCTTATTCAACATAATTGCCTTACATTATAAATGCACATTATATTATTATATCATTCATTCATTATCTTCCGCTTTATCCTATATTAGGGTCACGGGGGGTTCCCAATGCCCATCCAGGGGAGAACGTGTCGGACACTGGGCAGATACACCCAGGACAGGGCGCCAATCCATCGCTGGGCACACACTCACTCACACAAACACAGACACACTCTATAAGGGGCAATTTTGGAGAACTCAATTGACTTGATCCATGTTTTTGGACTGTGGGAGGAAACCAGAGAACCCAGAGGAAACCCACAGGGAGAACATGGAAACTCCACCCAGATTCGAACCGGGAATCCCTAGCGCTGAGAGGCGAACATGCTAACCACTAAGCCACCGTGCCGCCCTATATTATTATATAATGTTATATAATATTATATAATTTACAGAAACACATTTCATGTTCAAGTTGGTATAGCCTCAAATGTGTGACCCACTTACAATACAAAGTCATTAAAGCTCATTTGGGTGCAATGTGTAGTTGTCTCAATAACTTATATAGTTTATTATAGACCACTTACTCTAGAAATGTAAAGAGCATGATTTGAGTAAGGTTTGAGTAAGGTTCAGATCCTAGGTGTATATACAGTAACTTAAAATGTGCTGCACACATCAAATTTCGACATTAGAGTAAACAGACAATGTAAAATTTCCATATTAATTAGTGCAGGGCACTGCAGGCTGCATTGCAATGCTTGGCCTTGGTTGGCCTATGAGGATCCACAGTGCCGCCATGTGGAGGTGAATATATAATGACGAATGACATATTGGGTATACACGCACACTGCTGCAAAAAAGCGTAGTGATTACATGTTTTCTTTCACTCTTCTTCAAAACAGTGATCCCTTAACATAACAGCGGCATCAGACCAGGAATCAAGCTTGTTATACTAATTTCATACAAACAATTTACAAATGTGTATTCGAGTCATTGTCTTTGTGAAAATCACAAAATCCACACTTAGAATGACACTTCAAGATTACTATTTATTTATTTATTTGTTTATTTGTTTGCAAGTCAAGATACAAAGCACTGCTGATTAATTCCTCTAATTATGGCAGAGAGTGCTTGCAAAACTGATTACAGCAGACTCCATATATCTACATGTATTGTAACTTGTTTTACATTTACCAGTACAGGCTGAGGAAGCTCCAGAAATGGCTCTGAGGCAAAAATCTATAATTAGAATCCAGATCAATTGGGTAGCAGGTAATTTACCTTTAGGGAGGGAAGTCTAATTATTGTCTTTGAAAACCTAATTTAGCATTAAACACTTGTGTCTACTTGTGTCTCATGTCTTGAGAAACCGAAAAGCTGTTTTGCAGATTTTGTGTTCTGTTGTCTTTTGTGTCTCGTCTAATAATATTTATCTTTCTCAATAACATCTTATGTGGTGATAGTGATAAAGAAATTCAGAAGCAGGTTGTAAGGGGCTCTGTTTAAAATATACCTATAATATTAATTTAATAATACATTTTTTAACCCACTTACATTGCTTTGTGGGGTGATGGACACACCCTGGACAAATCACCAAATGATGGTAATAAAGACCCACAAGCTCTTTACATAGACTTATGATTTACAGAAGGTACATATAGCATATAAAAGCCAATAAAAGGCATAAAGTGAAAATGATTTCAAAATCAGTTGCATGACAAGCAACATCAGTATGTAACGCAAACTCCCATTTACACAAAAGTCAATCCTGCTCTGTGTCTAGTTAAGTTTAAAGTTGAAACCACAGAATAAACTCTACACAGAAAGGACCCTGGCTAGCTACTCATTCAGAAGTCAAACACCCATCTTAACACTGTGAGGCCACAGCACTGCTGCACCAATGTGTCTGATTAATTCAATATTTATTATACATTTTTGCGTAATGTCACATTTAGTCACATTGTTTGCAGGCAATAATGCCTAAAATAACCAATAGATTATGCATGTACAATATACTATTTTATTATAATCAATAAAATAAACTGTTAAAAATGTTTTGATAATGAAAAATAACTGCTAATATGATGCTGGTAAAATCATTGTACTTGTCCTTAAAATATCACCTTTCATGGTGGGTTTTAATGTTTTATGTATGCTGTATTCTTACATAGTTTTTATGTATGTAGTATTTGTGAAAATATAAGCTACCAAAATTAATGTAATAAAATTTTACTTAAGCCTTATTTTAGCCACTTACTTGTATTAGTCGGTTGAGGTTCATCTTTGGTTAAACGTTCATAGCAGGTGAGGCTGTACCTGACAGATGGTGTTTGTGACTGACGCTTGTTCCCAGTTGATGAGGGCCCAGGGAAGCGCAGAGGAAAACAGTCTCGGCTGAGCGTTACATGCTGTCCAGTGGCATATGTCGCTCAATGGCCTACACTTGCTGAAAGGATACTACTTACGCCGGCCTGCTTTTGTGGCCCTGCTGAGCAGAGTGTTAATCATAGCCTCCTTTACCAACAAACACTTTAGACTAGCAAATAACTGAAGACACTGGTGAGTGGGTGGAGGCGACATACTTGGACCCTTTGATAGCTAAAAAAGTATGGCAAAAATAATGCCATATTGTGAATACTGTTGGCTTCAGATTAAGTTAAAAGGCAAAAGAATAGGCCACAAACAGAACTGCACCCAGACTAGGGTGGGATTTGTGTCAAAAGTCACTCAAATGCAAAAGAGGGAACCCCAACAGTCTATGCCTGGAAGTTTCCAAATGGAAGGCAACAATGCAATAACATGGAAAAATGGCAATTAGGCCATGCTGGTCCCAGGCACAGCCAATTCAGATGGCGGTGAAACCTTGAGGCTAGGAAGTCTGAGCTGGCACAGGGGCAGAATCTGGGCCATGTCGTTTCCAGCTGGACTGGAAAACCCATTCCGCACAGAACCTTCTCAACCCATCTTGGCTGTCTATAGTCCCTATTGGTTATCTGGGACATAATGTGTGTCCGTGTGTTTAATAGGTGACATAATATGTGTGAGTTTTTCCTTTCCCCTCTGTATATCCCAAAGACAAATACAGTCTGCGTTCATGCTGTAACAGCCATTACTTAATTGTGCTGGATTTTCTGAGCAGAGTGTTGCTTTAATTAAGCAGCTAATTGCAATGTAGCTCTTGATTAGCTTTGGGGGATGGAAATGTTCAGGCAGCCTGATATGTTGTGCACACTTCAGAATCATTTACAGAAATTGAAGCTAATTTTGCTCACTGTGTCTAAGGCTGCATTAATTTAATTTGGGTTGCTTTTAGCTCATTAACACTTCTAATTAATACGTTGACATCACTATTAAGATGTCTCTTTGAAATTGGCGTCTCCAGATAATCAGGATGGAGAAGGCTGACGGATGGAATGAGATGGAGAGAGAGAGGGAGAGAGAGAGAGAGAGAGGGTAAAGCCAGACAGTGTAAAATAGAGAGAAAGTGCACAGTAGGAGGACAAGAGAGATGGAGAGGGACTGTTCCATCCTCATTTGTAAATCACCAGCAGTGTATGATTATGAACTCTAATAGGGCTTTGTGGCAGGCTGGTAAATTGGAAATGAAAGGCAAGTTGATTGTTTTAGATTTGCTGGAGTTTGCATTGTGTGTGTGTGTGCGTGCGTGTGTGTGTGTGTGTGTGTGTACATAGAGGAGGATAGCTGGTGCTGGGATTGCTAGTTCAGGCCAGATGCGGTACACAGCTGAATCCCACGGTCGACTGCCTCTGTGTTTGGGTTTGTCATTTTAATGAGCAGAATTTAGTGACTATGGAGTATAATTCTGAGGGTGAACCGACTATTCATTTCATTACATTCTTATCTTTCTGAGCTTTTCCACATGCCTACCCTTCCTTGCCCTGCAAGCAAATAAATACTGCTACATACCATGTGTATAACATTAATAATAACACATATACATACATTTAGATATTTGATTTGTTGAACCATGTCTTTTAAGAAAGAGGGACTTAATCAATTTAAATGTTTTAAAGGGTCACAGACTATCAGATGCATAAATATTACTATACTCCAAAAGAAGTTAGTGCTCACACAAAATAGAATTTTTGAATTTTATCCATTATTTTAAATCGTAAATTGAGTTTAAATATAGAGAATGCCTTTAAAACAGACAATTTTGTTGCAGTATTTCATGTGAGACAAAATATTTGTTTACGATTTTTCTGGCTCTGTCTGAATGAAATAATGTGGTAAGAGAATGAAACCATGTAAGCAATCGACTTTCTTTCCCTCCAAGTCTTCAATCAGGACCTGCAAATCAAAAAGGAATGAGATGTGGTAAAGTGTTACTTATTTAACAGATAAATCAATGGTCATCTTCTGCACCTTCACTAAAAGCTCTCTTTTTGTTTTGAAGCATTTTTTTGATACAACCCTGCTGTAAAAAGCCTTCTGTTTAGCACTTCATTAAAAAGTGCCTTGGAATAGGAGTCACAAGGGACACGATCCCAGCGTCATGTGTAAAAGCTATCAACAGCTGCATCAATTAACCTCCCAAGCCCCCTGAGGGGCCATTAGCAGGAGAAACACCCTTTAAAATTGCATATGCTTACGATTACACCAGGAATGACTCAGGCTGTTAAATGGTTCTATTTGGTTTACCAATAGGATTAGGTTTGTAAAACAATCTGGTATGGCTGACAGGGCTTTGCTGCAGCTTTTAAGAAATTTTGCAAAATTTGTAAGTGGCTGATCAACATGATGTCTTAAATTTGGAAAAGTGAAGCAGAGTAAAGACAAATAAATATAAAAACAGTAGTGCTCAATTACCTTTTTTTATACCTTTATTTTCATAAATGCAATGATCATCCAGAGAGTTTTTTTTCCTGCAGGCAGTTTTTTTTAAATTAGTTTAAATCGTTGCATTTCCTTAAAGACTTTACATATAAATACACTTTCAAGTTAGTTTCAGGCAGCCTGTTTTTCACTTCAGAGATCTTCAATATATGCATGAAAGAACCCTTATCGTGTAGTTTAGACTAGACAGTGGGGAGTCCTGTAACCACTACAGGCAAGACTTAAGGATGGCATCTTGTTTAAGTTATTACTGCCACAGTGTGCTGATAGGACAACATTTTAAGTTGTTATTGAAATAGTAAATACTGTGTTAGAGACTTGGCTCTGAGGGGAACAGAAAATTTACAATCGCTGCAGCTCTACATTTCCTAGAATAACTGCAATATGTAACCACACACACTTGATAGTACAGGTAAGCAGAGACAGAAATGATCCTTTGCTCTCTGCACATTCTAAGCACTCTGCAAGCCCCTGTGATCAAGCAGTTCAAACGTGCTCCATATTTCACATGTAATTAATAGACAACCATTCTGTTTAATCCAAGGTGAAGCTCATTAATTCAACTTCATTTTGGAGCACCAAGTGATTTTCTGAGCAAAGATATTTTAAACGTTGATACTGTGACTTGCTCTAATGCAACTAGACATTTTGAGGGCACCTTAAGAGTTTTCAGGGTGGGGTACAAACCTGGCGAGCACTCACTGTTAATGAGACTAAATTAATATGACATGCATCTATCTTAGAATTTTCCACATAGTTTAAGCACTTTTGTTTACAGCATAAATCTCCTATTTACCTGCATTTTTAATTGCTGAGATAGGATAAACCCATGTCTTATACACAGTATCCCGAGCCAGCCTGAATTAGCTCGCATATATTTTAAAGATCAGCTCTGTATTTTTGCTTGGTGTTTTGTTGAGGGACTGTGTGTGAGAGAAAACATAGACAGAACCCTGCATTCTTCAAAGTAGCTCAGACAACACAGCACAGCTGTATTAGTAAACCCCAAACCAAATCAAGAGTAATAAAAATCATTCATTTTAGTTAATGAGGATATTAACAGCCACAGTGGTGTTTAAGCACAAACAAGAACAACAACATTAATAATTGCAACTCTCTAGCGCTCAGCTGATGTAAGCTTTTAATAATTAACAAGTCTTTGCCTTATCCCCTAAAGGGTTGCCTCCTATTATCTGCCCAAGTTACAAACGGGTAATTACTCTGCCATTGAATGGTCAAAACAGCCAGCTCAGATCTCGCTCACTCAACGCTCCCTTCATAACAAGAAGTATCATTATCAAATAGAAAACCTGACATTTCGACTTTAGCTGCTATAACCTGTATTTCTTAGAGGATTACCCTTTTTAGCCCCTGTGTTTACATATTAGTGCTAATCCAATTGAGTCAACAAGGGCACTTAACATTGGCTGAGAAATGGGAGTGGTTATTAATTTTCGACTTTCTCATGATTTTAAGCCTTGAAGAAAACACTTTTGGAACATCTTTTGTGACAATCCCAGAAAATCAACAGCTTTTCAGCTTTTCCCCGGCTTCTCTAAAAGAGCATTGCCACAATAGCCCTGCAGAGGGTGCCTCTCAGTAGACTTTTGTCCAGAGTTTGCTCGAAACAAGACAACTACAACCGAGAATAATTCGCAGACACTTTTTATATTTTATATATTTTTTAATGACACTGAATAAGTATTCTTAATAATTGAATAACGAACAGTTTTGTGTAGAATGGGCGAAGTCATACATTCCACATGCACTTTTAATCCCGTGGCACTCAATGGCAGATGTGACATTGACTGATTTGAAAAAAATGTCCTAGATGGGTTAATACGAGCAAATAGTTTTGATCTATGATCAAATAATTGTTAGTAAAAACTTGAAACGGTCTATGCTCATAAACGGGGTATTTGGTCTTGTTTATTGTGTTATCTGATTGTGTGAAATCTTAATAACAATTAAAAAAGGTTTTGTTGCCTTTTGAAGTATCAAATTTGGTTGGAGACGTATGATTTGTTTTCAAGAAAAATCATACTTTTATTTATTAATTTCAACTATTTACCAATTACATGTCAATTGTCAGATTTATCAAAATAATTTCATTGGCAATTGCATTATGACAACTATACCTAAATTGGCTAGAACTTCTTCTAATGAAACAAGCGAAATAAAAAAAATGCTTTTTCAGCTCACCACTAATTATAAAAAAACTAGATATCTGAGGTATAGATTTGATCTAGTTTAATCTATTTTAGCCGTTCTCTATTGACCATCAACAAGGAGCTGCATTTCAGATAAGCAGACAAAGTTATACCCAAATCAGCCTAACTGGCACCAACAATTGTGCCTTGGTCAAAATGACTGAGATAACATATTTCTTTCACTCTAAAACTTAAAGCAGGGTCTCATATTGTATAATCGTATGCATTGCTATTCTACTTTCTAATTTGCCGATGAAGATGATTGCATAAAAGAGCCCCTGCTTAAAGTTTTAGAGTAAAAGAAATATGTTATCTCAGTTATTTTGACCAAAGCACAATTGTTGGTGCATCAGTTCAGTCTGATGTGCGCATTAATATGTCTGCTTATTTGAAATGGAGCTCCTTGTTGATGGGTAATTAAAATAGATTAAACTACTGTAGATCATAGCTATACCTCAAATAAGTGGTAAGCTGAAAAAGCATTTTATTTTAATTATTTTGCTTGTTTCATCAGAATCCTATTGTAAAATCTTGCAATGCTCTTCCTAATTTGGTGATGAAGATAATTGCATAAAGGAGTTAGGAGTTGGTGTACAAGTGTTTCTAATACATTGCAAGTTGGGATTATGTTGAGAGGGTCTAGACCTTCCGTTGATGTAAAACAAAAAAGAATCAACCAAATAATCTTTAGAGCTGAATATCTACTAGGAACTTAAATATTAATATACTATGTTAAATGAATGTTCTATGCACAGTTGTTGGGTTGATTTAAGGGCCTGTGGCTGCCTGTAATGAGGATGTTGATCCGTGAGCTCGACCAAAACCTTTCCTGCATGACCTTTAACCTCTAGTACACATACTGTCAGCATAAACTAATTAGTGGTTGATGACATGACGAATATGCTATCTAATGACAGTCAAAGTAGTCCCAAAAGACCCACTGAAACAATGACAAAAAAAATCTATTGTAGCAATCAGTTTAAGATAATTAGGATGGAGAAACTTTACATAATTATCTTTACAATTACTCTATTAATTATGATTAATTAATTAATGATTAATTATTAAAGCCTAATTCATTTCATTATTAGGACTATCACTTTTTTAACATTTACAAGCATGCTGAGAAATGAATACTGCTTACGAGTTAAGTAAAAAGTCCCAAACTTTGAGGACAGTTTACTGTTTTATGATTCCTAACCTCACAACTGTAATGGTATAGATTCTAAGCAGTAAAATTTATACTATTCAATGTAAATGTGTAAATGTTTGCATGCATGTGTTTGTGTATCTATCTATGACGGACTAAAGACTGATCCAGAATATGTCCCCACTTAATTGGAAAGCGAGTCCCCTCGAAATTAGAATAAATGGCTCTGTTCTGATGTATTTACCAATGTGTCAAATTTAGCATCAACACACACACATAAACATATAAACATTGGCCGCTCCTTGGTAGGTCATAAAATAAAATTTAAATTTGATGCACCAAATCCAACCAAATTTTCACATGACACATTACTCTAGTAATTATTAGGATAATTAGCAGTCAAGTATCACTATGCTTTTAAGAGTTTCAGCACGTTATCACTTAAACCAGAAGTTTTGTCAGTTTGCTGGTTTGATGCATTTAGGTACATGTCAATACAATGCAAAGGAAAGACATCCGCAATGATTTCAGAGAAGCAATAGGAGATCAGAGAAGTGTTATAAGTATATGTTTATGATTCATAATGAAAAGATCATTTACAAGTGGAAAACATTAAATATATTAAATTCAATGTGCAACGCTCACATTAATTGTAAAAAAAAAAAAAATAAATAAAAAATGTGCTTGATTCTACATGCCTCTGTTACCATGTAAGACGTCTTTCTGTAAACAACATGAACAATGTTTTTCTAAGCAATCCACAAGACTTAGCACCAGTGTTGTTTGGACAAGCGAGGCTAAAGCAGAAATGACAGGGTATGAATTTCTGCACCACAGTTTTTAAAAACCAAGCACAACATATGAACCAAAAACACCATACCTACTGTCAAGCACTGTGGGAAAAGTGTGATAATATGGGTTCATTTTGCAGCAACAGGAACTTTTTAAAACACTTTTAACATTACATACAGCAATGATCTAAACACAACATCAAAAGACCCATACAGCATACAGTACAATACAATACAGTCAAAATATGTCAAAATCTAATATTTCAATTAAATAATTTGCATGTTTAGAAATTTAAATGAAGTCAGTGAAATATATTATTATCTGAACACTGATTTGCATGTGTTTACATGTGAATGTTTTTTAACCTTAATGGCCTGAGCTCATCATGCATTAAAAAACTCATCTGTCATCCATGTTACTTCAACAAAGAAAAGCCGTACTGCTGCTGCCACTCTTCTTTTCAAATGTGCTGGGATTTCAACTTTCAAAAGATTTCAAAAGAAATATTAACTTACCTATTTCACAAGTAATAATGATAGTTAATAAAATGCAGTTTTATTATGTTAAAAGCTTCATGCTCCAATGTAACACATTTTAAATTTGTTTTAAATTCGTTAAATTAAAATTGTAATACATTTATATCCAAAAAGTAGTGGCAAAATAAGGACAATTTATATAAGTATGAATTGCGTATTAACTCCAATTTAGCAGACTACTGCTGGGGAGAGAATTAACGATTTGACTGTGGACTGTTGTAGTCCAAACTTTTCAGAGATGGTACATCTGCTTTGTTGGTGCCATAATACATGTTTTCCCTGTTCTTTAAAAAAAAACACCCACACATCACATTCTCATTCCACTGATTGAAAACAGTTGACTAATGTCACCTTCAGGTTATCTAATAATCTTAAAGGTTCACAAGACACTTACTTATATGAACTATTACAGGATTTCTCTCAGTGAATAAATGACCAAATCTTATATTTTTGCCCTATTAGTGCAGTGAAATTATCTTTGTGTGCATTAAGATTTGATTTAGTTTTATTTACACAAAAAATAATATGATACAATATAATATAACACAATTTGGTATCACTTTACTAAAATCAAGTATTTATAACACACATGCTTTATAATACTTGTCCTAAGCCTTTGTTAATGTCCATGTACATAACCACACTCATAAATTTTTGTAGGAACATGCCATAAGGCTTTATAACACAAAGTGGCATAATGCATTATAAATTATATATTTTAAGTGTTCATCAACTTATTATAGAGACTAGTGACATAAAACCTTCAACATATGCTTTTCCTGTTGACTCCATAAGTGTTTATAACAGTTTCTAAAATCTTATAAGCTCTCTTGTTACAGGCAAAAGTAAAATGTTATTAATTACCTTTTTTAAAAAGACTACATACATACTAGTACACAATGAGTTATGAATGCTTATGAGCTTATCGATGCCCTTTACAGACTTCAAGTAAATTGTAATCACTTTGTTTTAAGTAAGAATCAAAAGTTAAAATAAGTCCATATTATAATGCATTATGTCACTTTGTGTTATAAAGGCCTATGCCAAGTTGTTATAACAATTTATGACTATGATTATAAAAATATAGGTATATTAACAAATGTTTATGACAAATGTTATAAAGCATTATGAATATTTTATAAAGCTTTATAAATGCATTGTGAATACCGGATTCATAGAAAGTGTTACCAACAATTTTAAAGGTTTCACAAACTGACATAACATTTATAACATTAGAATTTAAGAAGCACAGAGCTAAGGCAAAATAACCTTACAATAATAATTGATGGAAATTAGCCCTGAATGAAAAATAATACTTATTGTACACATTCATATATTGTACAGATTGATATAAGATATTTAGGATGTTTAAGAAGCACCAGAATTTTATCACCTGAAATTCCTTGTAAATCATTATAAACATTTTAAACACAAACATCGTCTTGCTGTGAAAAAGAAGTGCTATCACCAGATTATTGGAGCATATTGGTACTATTCTAACTGTAACTAAACACATTGTTTTTTCTAGCTGTGGTCATAGCAAATGCAGATGTACCTCACATCAGCAAAGAAAACTGGAGCAAATTCCCTAGGCAAACATTTTGCTGCCTGACATCCTCAAACAGTTTAATTTCATTTAGTGCTGCCACTAACCTCTCTGTCATGCGTATCTTCATCTAGTGCAAAATTTATGCTGTGTACAGTCTATTGGTTCATCAACAGACCAATATTTGTGTACTACGACTGTTTATCCTCCCTATAATTAGTCCCAGATCAATATACTCAATTGATTTAGCAATACACTTTAAAAGAGCGTTGGAACATGTCATATAGCAGTGTAGTATGCAACCATGCCATTAGAAGCTTAATGTGCTAAAATAGGTGGCAGCTTTAAGGAAGACAAAATACCACCCATTTACCATTAGCTCGCTTTAAGATGCATATTATGGCATGGGATATTGTCCATGGCTGTACTCAGATGAGAGTTTTACCATTAATCATTTGTTGATTTCTCTCTATGCTCTGGGCCTTCACCCATGCTAATTAGGAAGTGCTGGATGTTAGTGATGCAGAGATTATTCTCTTGAGTAGCTGGGAGGTTACTCATCCAAATACGATTGACAGCCTGATCTGATTTTAGTCATCTACCTCCCTGCATAGGAGGGTCCTAAACCAAAGTGGCACAGATGAGCAGTTTCATGCTTGCTCTCATGACCACCTTTGCACTGGATTTTCTTAGCACGTTGCATGTTGGTGTAAGTTGTGCTCATAATTCTGCTTGAACTGTTCACAGTGACCTATACTTATGTGCCAAAGACACAATAACATAAAAAAAATAAGATTCTCATCATAACCTTTTAGGATTATGAAATATACTAAATGTGTTCTAATAGTGCGTAGGGGAGTTTTTTTCCCTATTGTTTGCCACTTAGTTGCCAGTGCAACACACAAAAGCTTATTTTACCATTAAAAACCAGCCGAGTGGTGTTGATGAATGATCAGTCCTTTGTGTGAGGTATGACCACTCTTGCAAAGTAACACCCATTAAAAGCTCATTTGCACTGCTAGGCAGTTCATTAATGCAGGGGATAGTGAAATCACACCAATAGAAAACAGTATAACCTCAGGGCACTGGCAGGAGCTGGGATTCACCCTGCCAACAAATTCAACCCCATAGCTCATTTACACTGGGGATTGCCACTGGCCAGGGTATTTACTGTTATACTGTTTACTCACATTTGAATGAATGCAGTCTGAGACATCTGTTACTGTTTTCAGCATGGCTAGGCCTCATTTATGGAAATGTTCAGTTAAATTTTATGTTTCACAGAGAACAGAATAAAACTGTAAGTAATACATTTATCATGAAGACTAAATTAATGACCAAATAGTATTTCATGATTTATATATACATTTATATTTCTTATTACTGGGTAATCTAATCTAATTGTCTAATATGATTATCAACAACAACAACAATGAAAAAAGTGATGATGATAACAACTATATTATTGTTATTATTGTAATTATCTTTTCGTGCATAAATATAATTACCATTTAAAGAAGTGCAATATATTATAGATATCCCCAATGAGCAAGTGAATTGTTTAAAAAATATTTGATCCACAAATTAAACCAACAAATTCAATACCTAAAATTATCCTACATTCTAGGGTGTAATTAATCCTGTCTAAATTAGATGAAATTTAACAAATAAATGTGAAGATGTTTGTATAATTTCAAATCAATGGAATTTAAATCTATTTTTAACTCTGTATTATACAGAACGCTGGACGGCTGTGAGACAAATATAAACGTTCATGTCTTGTCCCTTCTATTGGGTTTGACTGCATTTTGGTGGTGCTGCAGCAGATGCCCAGTTCCTTGGTGCCCGTAGCTCTTCCCCAGTGGAGCGCTCTGTCTCGGGTCTCAATGAATTTCACTTTCTTTTCATCATTCTGTGATGTCCAGCTGCTCCTGTCAACACCTTTTTACAGCAGGCAATTCGTCGTTACACACTGGCAGCTGAGACCTCCTTGATGAACTTCAATCTGCTCTCGGCGGAGGGGCTCCAGTTAATCAGGCGGATAGAGGGGGAGGGACTATGCAGAGAGAAAATAAATCCACGCCCAAAGATCATCTTTCTATGGCTTCATAATGAAAACTTCAGCATCAGAGGGCGTTACAGAGGCCAAGTAGATTCAACACACCTGACTGGCGCAGTCCCTAACTACTGCAGCCGGGTGTGAAATCCCTTATTTATATTTTAAAGGCCCCAATAAGAAGAGGGATTTGCCATTCGCTCTATGATAGCACGCTGCCGCTACGAATCCTGCCACAGGCATTGATTATTCCAGACTAGTATAAACTCCCCCACCCCCTGGAGGTGCAGCTCTCGAAGGCCTTCCGAATTTTATTAAAACCCCTTCAGGGTCATGTTTAACATGTCCACAGGCAATCAATTCACCTTCACCCCTCATGCTACTCCAACCTCCTCCACCTAAGCTGTCCTTAATAACCAGGCAACGGTGAATTACTGATAAGGCTTTAAGGTCTCTGACCGATATAGCCTTTCCTCTATATATTGCAGAGGAGATCTATCCAAGAGAGAAATGTAGCTTTTTAAATGCATGACCCAAAATTAAATAATCTGATGCAAGTGAAAATAGATCTTTTTTCTTTTTTCAGAAGACTGTATTTGTTCAGTCTACTATACTATTCGATGATAGGACCTTTCTGTGGTTAAATCTGTGTTTGCAATATAATTAATTTGATGCTTGATTGAATTTTTGCCCTGACTTGTAATGATTTTACTCTTCTACTTTCTTTCTTTCCCTTTTACTATCTTTTATTCAGCAGTTATAAATTTCTGTATATGAATTTAAACATATTTTCTAGAATAAATAATACAGTTTATTTTATTACTATTTCTTAATACTTAAATGGTTATTAATTTAAATATGGTTCTTCTAAGATGAGAAAAACAATGCACTATCCTAAAGGACTAGAGAGTATTTTTTATATTATTCTACACACTCTAAAACATTAGTTTTTTGACATAAAATCTGTGAGGACATGCATTAAGCAAGTTTAAAGTGTGCATCATTTATGTACTATAACATACACAGTATGAAAAATTTCACTGGAAATTTGGAGAAGTTCAGGAGAATATGCATAATGAATTACATTATGACAGTAATACATTCAAAATCTGTAGCATCGTGTGTAGCATGTGTTCCCTCACTTTTAAAATATGAATATCAGAACTGCAATAACATTTTGAAAACAGTGCTGTTTTATATTTGAATACTGTAGGACTTGCATGCATGAATGTAAGATATTTGTTTAATTCCATCATTTGTACTTAATTACTTTACTTTTCTTACCATTTCAGTTAAACTTATCAAAGGCTTGTGAACTTTATCTTTTGGTTCTCTTTAATATTGTGATATAAAGCGCCACACTTTTCTCTTTAACAGGAAAAAAGCATTGTTCACCCAGCAAATTCAGTGCTTCCACTCTATTTTATTCCATGTCACTGACCTCTGTGTAGGTTTTTTTTTTACCTAACAAGCATGTAGAGGGTGCTACATTTGCCCCTATTTGACAGTGACTAATTGCTGCGAGGATGCGTGCTGCTTGTTAGGCCAGTGAAACTTAGCACGATTTTAGCTTGGCTAAATTCATTATTTTGTCTTTCCCCTGCTCATTCTCTCACTTCTCATCAAGCTAAAATTGGTGGAAAACTGACTGTGCTAACACCTCACATGTAACCAGCCCAGTCTTGAGATTTACAAAAGAACATGTAGGGGGGGGGGGGGGGGGGGGGGGGGGGGGGGGGGGGGGGGGGGGGGGGGGGGGGGGGGGGGGGGGGGGGGGGGGGGGGGGGGGGGGGGGGGGGGGGGGGGTATATATATATAAATATATATATATATATATATATATATATATATATATATATATATATATATATATATATATATATTTTTTTTTTTTTTTTTCTGCATTTAAGTAATACATTGAAAGAATGAACTACTACTACTTAACATACATACAAAATATTATCAATAATTACAGTTTTACAGTTTCTTATAGATAACATGTAGGTTTTCTTCTGGGGGCGGGGGGGGGGGGGTCAGTGTGATGTCAATTTGTGAGGGAAAGCTCACAACATAATTTAGAGATAGTGTTTTTATAGTCTCCCGCTGTTCTCATGGTTCATTTGTTTTCCTTACAATGAAGCTTTTGTCCTCAGTCCTTTTTGGGGTGATTTCCACTTTATCAGCTAGGCAGTTTGCTTTTTGAGGACATAATTTGTGTGTGTTTGTGATTGTGATTGTATTTGTGCGTGCGTGCGTGTTTGTGTGTGTGTGTGTGTGCGTGTGTGTGTCAGGGTTATTTTTACTTAAACTACTATTCCTTTACCTGCCTGGTGTTTTCTTATTTATGTTGATTGTTCATTATTGTCACAGGAGGTCTAGCAATTAACCTGACTTTACTTTAAGAATGGGGGTGGTGCTTGTGAATTTAATGGGCGTGGTACATGCGTTATTTGACCCATCCAGTGTTGGTACAGGGACCCTGCAAACAGATGGTTGATTGAGGGAGCTGTTTTATCCACAGTTTACGGACATAATTGTTTAATATATGTGTTCTCACAAAAATTATTTTCAATATTATATTTCATGAATGTAATAAGCAGAATGTGAACCTCTACTTTAAAATGATGCAAATAGTCACAAAATTTTCTTTAATTTTCATGTATAATAATAAAAACAAAACACAAAAGCTATTCACATTAGTAATTACACCAAAACTGATAGTTACAATGCAATAAAGACATATTTTCTGTAACTATTTCTTTGGCTTTTACACTTCTTATTTGTTAATTTGATTGATCTTTCACTCTACCTTTCTTATTTTTTAGCTTTCTTACATCAACCCCAGAACCCCCCTACACCCCCAGTTCTCTGGCCCCTGTGTGTCCCTGGACAGGTTTTGGCGTTTAAATTTGAAAATGATTTGTCCTGCCCCTTTAATAATAGATGAGAGCACTGACTTGTGGTCCCTTCAATAAACTCCCTCCTCACTTTAATTAGTGAACAAAAAGCCCAGCCTGCTGAGGACTCGGGCTTGGGTTCTGCGTTGGTAATTAAAACTGAAACCACCAAAAGCAGACAGGAGGGGAGGAGGAGGAAAGAGAGATAAAAGAAGATGGGAGAGAGAAAGAGAGAGAGAGAGAAACAAGACTATTTTTATCATGCGTACTGGCTGTTTGGTGCTGAGTGCCCGTGGAAGGTTCTGCAATAAAGAGTGATAATGAAGGTGTAAGAACTCTGGGGGCCAACCCGGGCGCTCGCTACAATGGTTGCTCTCACACCAGACTGAAATACAGGGAGCAATTAGAGGAGGCTGCGTGCAGACTGGCCACTGGAGATTAGTTAACACCTCAGGAGCTGTGCTTTAGGACAGGCACATGCTTGTTTTCCCTCTCTACTATTTGCTTCTTAAAAAAATATATGCGCAGACACACACACACACACACACACACACACACACACACACACACACAAGCACATATGTAAAATTTTGGTCAGTTTTTTCCTAGAAATTAGTAATACCACTTAATGATTTTGTTCTGGATTTTTGTTTCTTAACCAATACGCATTGGGTGCTATTTTTTCCAGGATTGCTATCTTGAGTGGCAGAGTAGAGTTAGCGGTGGCTTTTTCAGGATTACAGTCCTGGCAAAGTCGCTATCCTGTTTTTAAAGTCATTTCACGGTGAGTGCTCCAAAAACTCTGCAACAAGCCCACAGCTGAGTGCCAGTAACCTTAAGCCCAATCACTAATCCAAAAGACATTGTTAATAGAGGCCACATATGAGTTGTTAAGCCTGTAAATTCATAATGTTATATAATTGGAGCCATAAAAAGTCAATTAACTTCACCCACTCACAAGACGTCTGACACACGCATGGACACACACACACACACACACACACATACACACACACACATGTACACAACACGTACACGTGCACACTAAAACAATGCAAAAAGGCAGTATTCACATTAACCTGCAGAAGCTGCTCCACTTAACACTATCCATAATGTGTCCAAAGGCAAATCTATATGTGACAAATAAAATGCTACTGTAGTGTTGCATAATGGAAACCAATAAGCAGATAAAATGTGCTTTGAGTCACTCTCGCATTCTCTTTCTCATTCTTTCTGTCCTTCAACATCCCCTCCTTCTCCCCTTTTTTCCTTTTTGAAACTAACTCTTTTACCGACACAATTTTCTCAGAAGAAAAGGATTTTACCAAAATATTTGCTTCAAGGGAAAATAACAACAGTCTAAGGCAATATTGGATCAGTCAAATATGAGCCATTTAAATTTGAATGCTGGTGAAGTGGAAGAGGCATGTGCTGTTAAATATGATGCTTGAAAGAAAATCTAAACCTACCAATACCTCTAAGCAATGTACCTCGGTGAGATTAACTGTAATGTACCTCAGTGAATTAGCTGTAAATGGTTCCCTCTCTGTGTGAGTGTCTTCCAATTTAAAATCTCATTATTCATATAAGATCCAGAACAAGGTGACTCTTAGGCTCGGTCGAATAAGTGTAGATAATCTTGCCGGTTAGTTTTATGCAAATAAAAAATGTATTGAATCAACTAAAAGGAGAATAGAGAATCAAATAAGCTAATAAGATGGGGTTACGGGGATTGTGCCTCCGACTAGCGTATGTCTCTGCTTTTGGTTTAGTCCTATTGTAGGCAAAGTTGAAGGAATGAATGAAATCAAACAGCTGTGTCATTTGAGTTTAACAACTGTGACTCTTGTATTTAAATGTAGAAAAGTAAGATAAAAAAAGAGGAAGAGAGAGTAAGAGAGGAAAAGGGAGAGAGAGATTTACAGGTTTTTAAGTAAGTTATAATGAAATGCACTTCAAAAGGTGATCACTTTGGTAGTGTTGTTACTAACTACATTAATAAATTTTAGCTGCCCTGCGTCATGCCTTCGTTGATGAGGAATAAATTTGCACTTCTAGCTACCCAACCATGGAAAGTTGAAGTCCATCTATTATTTATTTTATAAATAATGTAAGATTCATTACACAGAAGTGTGAACTTTGACTGTTTTTACCTTCTCCTGCCAGACTAGATAAAAAGAAGAAAAGGAAAAAATATTAGGTGATGCAGTTTGTTCTTGACCCAAAGGGTCCACAAATACAATAATTCAATTGTATTAAAACACTCCCACACAGAGCTTGCACACTAAACTGCTCATACTAGGTCATATATGTTATAAAGTAAAGAAAGTCTTGTATGTATTAACCTGCAGGATTAACCTCATCTGACAGGAATATGTTAATTTGCTATGTCTTACTATGTCTTTCTTTCATTTATTGTGTCTGACTGGAGTATTGGAGTATTTTACATTGCTGTATTGATACCCATATGCATATGTAAAGGATTTGAATACTTCGGCCACCACTGGAAATAGTAAATCCCCCATATTTTATTTCTTTTGGGTTGCTCACTCCTTTGCTATGATACTAAAATCTTTTTTGTACAGTGGATTTACAAGATTTAAAGCAAAGACAGCTGTGTGTCAGGGGCTTCTAGCTCCCGTCGACCACCCACCCCTGTTCATTTCATATTAAAACTCTTTTAAACATCAGCTTGCTTCATCTTGAGACACTGACATTCCATGTGAATTTGAGTTCATATTGGGGGGGGGGTGCAGCTGGATTTCAGTAGATTCTCATATTTTATGGCTTGAAACTAATTTGTGGGTATTACTACAATGGAGATGATTATGGCAGCATTCTCTCATGTCAGCTTGGCATTAAGATCGGATCTAAGGATGAAAGAATGCTAAGTACCAATACTGAAATACAGGTTATGCTTATATGTCTACATTTTTGGGAGAATTTATCTTTGTCCATTGCATGGCAGCTATAATAACCCATGCCATGCATTCAGCTCTGGGTGGAATGGTGGACTGCACCCAAACACCTGTCCAGATTTAAGAGTTTGGACAGTGGGAAGAAGCAAGAACTAGTAAGTTGATGGATTCTTCAGGCTTGTCAAGACATTAGCAGAGAGGAAAACATATCTGAGGGGGGTCAGAGTCGGGTGGCAGACCGTGAAGAATCTGCCCTTCCTCTTCCTCCTTAAATCCCTGTCAACATGAGGGGGATCAAAGCAAAAGGACCTGGCTTCATGACCTGCTGCCCTGACCCACTGTGTCAGCAATAGATGGGATGTTAATATATCAGCTGTGATGAAAAGCCATTGTGATATTAATATTGTGAAATGGAATATAAGCTTTTTGCACTGTAAAGTGCATTCCAGTAGCTGTAAACACCAGAATACCCTTGTCTTCTAGTAAAAACAAATCACCAATAACATGGAAAGTATAAGATTTGACTGGTGTTTTAAGCACCGATTTGAGACTCATGTTTCACCTGGTCACAGCATTATACACCACTGGAATAGATTCAAACTGTCTTGACTCTACGTGCACTCTTCAGACTGGCTAACCTGTTTGATCTGGCAGCATATTAATCATTTGTGTCAATAAAAAGCGTGATGAATGCAAATATCCGGGCTAGCCGTCAATAAGTAACCATGAAAGCAGTGCAAATTAACCTCTAAATGTCATGGGAAAACCCAATACCAGATCCATTATCCACTGATAGGTAGAAAATACTCATATTACTCTATTGAGTCACACTCTAAAGGGAGAAAGGAAAAAAAATCAAGAGCCTTCCATCAGTAAGGCAAAGTTTTTTCTATTTTACTTTTTAGTGCTGACATTATTTTTTTACATAGAAAGTGTGAAGTGTTAAGACATTAAGAAAAATATTATTTTATCTCTGTATGATGAAGTTGGTGACTTGTGCAAAGCCAGTAACATAATTTTAAAGATAATGAAAACTTTGTGCTATCTATAGATAGTTTGTTAGCAGTTTTTGCAAAAGCTAGTCGAGTTGAGTAAGAAAAAATGTAAAGCCAGATAAAATAAAATAAATAACGTTTACAAAAAGGTTTGGTGTTTTCATAATTCTGTTTTGTTTTGGATTAATCATGACACCCAATAGGAACTTAATCTAATAGATTAATCTATTACTAATGTGCATTTAATCTAAATGCTGTATGCTTCTCTGCAACACTGTTGGTATCCAACTCTGGTTCTTAATTAGCTATGGCTAACGACATACTTTTGTTAAGAATAGTTAATATAAGCAGTAAAATTCAAAATATGATGCCAAGTATAATCCCAAAAATATTTGGAATTAAAGACCATTTATAGAATTTATAAAATTTATTTTACACATTTATTAAATATGTTTTAGGACTACACATTATAGGAGTGCTATGTGCAAAAAAATGGGATGCAGTTTTTGTGCTATAGCTATAAATAACCAAATTGAATGTCTGTAATAAGACATAATATAAGCCATATTATAACAGGAATTGTCGTCATTAATGTCATTAAAGTCATTAACGTTTCCATTAGTGTCATAATTGTCTGGTTGTGGAATCAGTAATACGTTTAAACTACATTTTTTTTACAGCTTGTGGTATGTAGATGCTTTTGTGTGACTATTTATGAGGACACCTTGGCAATCTACTAAAATGATTCATGTGCAAATGCCTCTTTGCATATTTTAATGCCACAAACTGTTTCAGCATTAACCTCACTTTCATTGGGGTTTAGCCAATCAAGTTTTTTAAAATAGAAATATTGTAATTTTAAATATCAGCTAATATCAACCAATCATGTATTTAGCAACACCATTTTTGTGGCTTTGTATTGTAACAACAAAAACTTTTACACATCATCTGTGTGTCAATTCCAATAAGTTGATTTATAAAACAGTGTTGCCTTGGGTTTTGTTGTACATTGCTATGACTAAACTTAAATGATTGAAATGAGTAAGCCACAAACCAAGTGCATATCCTTCAAGTAGTGGTTTCTTTTGATGACAGTATAAACTCAAGTAGTGTCAGTGTTGGTAATTTTTGAGACTCCAATCAACTAAACTCTATTAGGAGCCAGTGCAGGTGCAACCCAAATGTAATAGAATCCACAAAACAAGTCTGTATAATAAGTGCTAAATAAAGAAATTCATTTTCGATGTTTCTTAAAAACACACATAGATTCAGGCTGATATAGACATATGGTGGATTTAAATAAACATAGAATCATGGCATAGGATTCACCTTATTTATCTGACAGTCACATTTTCAGATAGACTCCACAATTTTAGACTCTACAATTTGGTTCAAAATGTCTTCTTCCTGGCTTATAAAAAATATGGGTTTCAATTTAAAATAAAGAGACTGCTATGGAACTGTATCTCATTATGGGCCATATGAGAGAGACTGTTTGTTTGCAGAGACAGAGGGGCTCTTGAGTAGCTACAGCATTCTTTTGTATGTATTGCCAGAGGGTATTACCCATAAAGCCAATATATACTTTCTCACCACTCACACAAGCATGTCTGCCTTCAGCCATTTAACAGAATTAGAAAAGATGAGCTGGTTTAGAACAACATAATTTGGGTGTTTACACATCTGTTTACTGTCACATGCAAATGGCTTTGTTCACAGTAGTGGGGTGTTTTTCATACAAATCCCCACTAAAGCACTTTCAGAGTCTCAGCACATGGCTCCTATGTTCAATTGTGATTTTGCTGTGATGTTATGCATAGCTCACACTCTCTAGCTTTGTGCTTGTGTAGATAATATTGACGGACTTGTTTGCTCTCATATGATAAGATTTTCTCTTAAGTATTTGGCAAATAAAGTTTATATATTTAATGCTTTGCACCATATTTGGCAAAGCTTAGGATTGAAGATGTTATTAGAAGAAATCCATTAATGCCTGCTTGTAGACACAAGGCTCATGAAGGGCCAGTGTTGTGAAGTTCCTCCAGGTGATCTTTTGCTTTACATTCCATATGCTCTTTTTTGCTAATGCAATGAAATTCATGCTGACATTTCAGAAATCTATTCTTACAAGAAATAGCATCAATTCCTATTGAACAACTCAAACAGATATGTGGGACAAGAAAGGTAATTCAATTAAACTTATTCTTTATTATAATTATTATTATTTTTTTTTTAAGTAATATGTGCATTTTTTTGTTCAGTAAATTCTCAAATACTCAGTTTTATGTGTTGTATGTTTGTTTTTTTGTTTTTTTGGGGCAATATTACCAAAAGATTTAAACATGGTTATGGGTGAAGATTGTCACAATTGTGCACAATTAGAAAATCTAATTTTGAAACAATATTCTAAGACACTGCTACCTGCAGTTTGCCATTTTGACCCCTGTATTATGCAAGTAGCCACAATTAACAGAATTAAATAAAAATGTACTTTGGCAAAAATACGGTGCTGTTGAGGGATCTGTAAACTGAAAATTAATTTGCCAGGTCGCTGAATAAAGCATGAATAATCACCCTAGAAATTAAAATCTCTGCAAATCTATCGAAATGTTTGGAATCTTCTAGTGCTGACATAAGCTGACACAGTTTTAAAACCACAAATAAATGTTGCAACCACAGCTGTGTTTTCTATGAACTAATATTTGCAGTTCAGCCTTATGAGCTTTGTATGGTTTATTGCTTCATAGCTAGGCTGTTGTTGTGTTTAGATAACAGGACTCACAATTTTCTGGGGCAGATTTGCTGGAAAAAAAGGTTCTTTGAGCTCATTTTCACTTTGACCCAAACTGTAACACACACACACACACACACACACACACACACACACACACACACACACACACATACATACATATGTATATAAAACATGTCCGGAACCAGAAAGGTGTACAGACACTTTATATTTGTGTACTTGTGTACTGTATATTTTGTAAGGTTGGTATATGTGACTTTCCATATTTCCATAAAAGCCTTCTTATAAGTCTTATAAGGACATGGGAAGAAGTCCATCACAGGGTGCGCTAATTACAAACTCAGGACTGCTTGCTCCCTATTACTCATTCTTACTTAGTATTAATTCAGTAGTAAATAGGTGCACTGACTTTTAGCAAGCTAGACCTGACATAAGCAATTGATCTAAAAATTTTGCAACATAAGAAACTTGTTCTTTAACCTTCGGCCAAAATTTTGCATGAGCATGTTTCTGAAGCGGATCACTAATATAGTGCTGATCAGCTTACATTAACATCCCAAATGCATCTGCCCATAAGAGGTTAGATTGAAAAAATCTTGCAGTAACATCTCCTTTTAAATAAGTCACACACCTTGAGTTACAAGAAAAGAATTCTTTTTCATAAATAGTCCTTCACGATTACAGTGTGAAGAGAACTTTTAAAAAATGAATAGATTTTGAATTTTAAGGGAGAGATCAAAAGCAAACCACACAAAGAAGGCAGCAAGTGGAATTTGAAGTGTGATACAGGCGAGGGATGGATAAAAACAGGATTAGGCTCTGCAGGCCTGGTTCCCACAGATTGCTTGAAATGGGGAACAGATTTAAAGCAGGTAGCGGATGTTGACAGGTTCAGTTGTGTGTGTGTTTTACACGTTAGCAGAGCTCCATATCAGAACCTGTTTACATGGAATCAAAAGCATTGTGACATGTTTCAGGCAGGGTAAGCGATTCATGACAAACTTGAATGACAGCGGTTAGAATTTCAGTTTGTATTTGCACTGCACAGTAGGCTAACAATACTAGCAGAGACAATCAGACCTGTCATTAGAAGCATGCTATCATGATATGTGTGTGTGTGCGTGTGTGTGTGTGTGTGTGTGTGTGTGTGCGTGCGCGTGTGTGTGTGTGTGTGTGTGTGTGTGTGTGTGTGTGTGTGTGTGGGAGGGGGGTGTCTGTGTCTGTGTCTGTGTATGAGAGAGAGAATTATTACATCAGTTTCACATTTTTTACTTCTGTCCTCAAATTTGCTGCTTGCAACTGCATTAGGGATGTTTTTCTGTGTGTCAGCAAGTTTAGAAGATTAAAGAGCAGCATGTGTAATGGGATAAAGAGAGACATGTGCCTTACTCCAATCCCAGGCCAATTGAGTGTTTTTAATGCAATTTGTGGACTCCCTCTGCTAGCAGGATTTGTTCCATAATGTTAGATGTAGAGTCAATTACATATATCTCTGGAGTAAATTTTGGTTGAGGACCTGCTCACATACTTATTGCCAGTAATGAATATAAGTGTATAAAAAGTTTCAAATGCACTTCAGAGCAGTCAGTACCTTAGGCCTTAATGCTTTTATGATGGAACCCTTTTTCTGCTGTATTTTTTAGGCATGACTCACTGCTTTAATAATTTCTGACCAGTAAAATTGTCCAACTAGTAATATGTTGTATCTACATTCACTGGCTACATCATCAGATTCATTTATTGCTCCATTTTATCAGGCTCCATTTGCAATATCGATGCATATCTAGTTCTAGATATACATTTGCATGAGCCTTGCTCAAAATGATAACATCAGTGGACCTGGGATTTAAACCCCAAACTTTAGGTTGATAGCCCAAAACCATACTTACTGAGACACCACAACATCTACAACTACAGATTGTACTGATGCACAGTTTGTAAATCCTCTTAATTTTCTAATAATCAAACTTCCATAAGACCACCATAGTGCAGGTACTATCTAGGTGGAAGATGACTGACATAAAGTTTGTGTGTTGTGCTTATATTAATGGACTAAACACAGCTGTGCTGCTGGAATTTGTTAGCACCTTAGTGACATCATTGAATAAAACATCACCGGAGCGTCAGAGTCAGTACAGCACTAAGAATCATCCACCACCCAAAAACAAACCTGGTCTATGGTGGTTGTAACTTTTAGTGTCTACATGTGATTATCGAAGTAAAAGTACAAACTACAGTCTGTTATTACACAACTACAAATGATAAGTAAATAAATTCACTATAGAAAAAAGGAGGTGTACATAATAAAGTGGCTGGTGAGTGTAGGTTGTTTTTACTTTAATTATGAAGCTTTTTGATTAGACCTTTCAAATATGACATTTTAAAAACTTTTTAGGGCAAATTTGCATAATAAGCTGTCAGGCCAGATAACAAGAATCTTTTAAACACAGTAACATCAGAGTTATTATTATTATATGTGGTCTGATATCCTAGTAATAGTAGCAGAAACATACAGTCATGTTTAAAATATTGCAATAACCATTTACAGTATTCCATAATTCCATGATTATTCTTTGAAGATGCACTTTGAACAAATGCTCTGCCTACAAAACACAGTTTTTACAGAGATAAACTGTTTATGATTCCTGAGCCAAACAAAAGTCAATGGTTCAGATACACATTTTGCAATATGTGTTTCTCAAGAAATAGGTTCAACGTTTTAAAATCATATCAGCAAAAATGACAACGGTGTATTTGGATAAAAAGACGTATAAAATAATTGGGTTTGCCCAGAAATCCCATACATATAAAGTATGTGGAGAAACCACCATGGTATGGTGCTACCATGGGCTCTTCTGGATCACAAAGAGAACAGTATTTGAAATATATGTATTTAAGTTAAATTTTTTTGACACCAATTTTGTTGTGCAAATTTTATAAGTATTCGTTGTTGACCATACATTGTCCATAGATGCCATGCACTGCTATTACTGCACACCATCAATGGGAATGCTTAAAAATTCTGTTTTTGTTTATGTAATAAAATATTTAAAGCCAGAAGTTTAAAATCAGGATTTGAAGACTGTGGTAATAAACAGTCTAATTTTTGTCAGTATTTTACACAACCTTGTTAGACATTGACCTAGATATGCCATGGTCTAATTTTATGATTTCACATCCAGCAACTGGAAGAAACACAATTAACACAGTTAATGTAAACATTCACCTAAATCCAAAACCCACACCCTTTACCTGGATTCTGTAATATACAAGAATTCTATCAAACATAAAATGTGTTTCATCCAATCTCTACAGATCTGTTAAACATGTTCATTGCTCATTTTATTAAGAAAACTAAAGAATAAATCAATGTAATCCCTGAATTTGAACCCATTCCAGAGAGATAGCTTAGAGAAATATGAGCCATAAGTCAGTGAATCAAAGAGCTTATTACCTTAATGATGGTCTACTTTGTGTGGACTTACACATAAAGGGAAAGTCTTTACTCCATAATATTGTTATTATTGAAAATGTTCTATATGATTAATCATAGATTTGAAGCCCCCCAGTGACTTACCGGATAATGTTAACAAATATTTCTTCCTCAAGGGGGTTCTATTAATAATTTTCATATTCTTTCCAAATATTATTCCACCCACCTGCTGTGAGAGCTTCATTTTTTTCCTTTCGTTTTGTGATCATACATTATTTAGTCCCTTGCCACATCTAATAAATGATGTTGACATATGCTCTAGGAGGAAGCAGTGCCTGGCAATGTTGGATGATAAGCTTCTTTGCATTCACACTGGATCCAATTTTGCCCTATCAGTGAGTGTGTCTAGGGCTGCAGACATAGTCCACTAGGCCTTGAGATGTCCTGGGGCTTGTGATTAGTGAAAGCAGTAGAGAAAAAAGGAGAGGGGGAATCAGCTAGGGATTTAAAAAAAAAAAAAAAACAGAGGCTACAAAACAACCCTATCACAACAGCTATCCTCTGTCACAATAACGCTTCCCTTTGCTGCTGAGTGCTTGATTTCCAATTTCCTACAAATAGTACCGGGTGTTGCCGTATTTCAGGGTTCTTACAACAATCACATGTGCTTTCTCGTTCACCCATAAAAGACGATTTTATTTTCTGCTAGCGTGTTTTAAATTGAGTAAAGTGCATAGATGCTTTGTGAGGTGTAATTGGAAAATTTGTTCTAACCTTATGAAGTTATTTTTTGCTGCAGGCTTTAATCTGTTTATAAATGTAATTTGCTTAACAGATCAGTTACATTTCCAGACTATTATATGGATCAATTTGGAGTGAAACATAAGTTCCAAGAATCTTTATTCACTTGGGGTTTTCAATTTTCTCAATTCTGTCCTTAGTCACTCATAGTTGCAGTTTTTAACTCTAGAGCATTATGTGTAATGCATTTTTTAAACTCTGGATCTAGCTGGGTAAACACCTAAAATCAGTTCTTGTGTCTTTTTATCTTTTGTGTATCTTAGTAAACAACAGCGACAATGCTGTTTAGTACTCATAATATTCTGAAAACATAACACAAGATGTGCTGTGGAGATTTGGTTGATTTGTGTGACACACTGCTTCTTTTTGCCGTTTAATAAGAGCACACCAACAGTTATTGAGGGAATGTCATTAGCTCACCGGTATAGAAAAAAAATCATTAGACTTATAAGATTTACTTACGCTTTATAGCCCAGATTACTAAATTTTAGTAAATAAACTAAATTTAGACTAAATTTAGTAAATAAACCATTGAAGAAGGGGAACAACGCAAAGTCAGAGACTTACAATGTACTTACAGTAAGAACTTAAAAACATTTAGAGCACAGTATTTTGTGTATTAAAGAGACTCACTGAACATTGTGACTTTATTGACAACGTGATAGAAACTGTTAAAGTTTTGTGTCTTAATTGAGTAGTGAAGCAATATATAAATGATTTCTTACTGAAACTTACTTTAAGGAATACCATTAATTAGCATTGTCAATAAAGCTGGTGTCAAAAAGACAAAGCAACTTGGTGTACTTATGACATGAAAAATATGCCAGCTTAACAAAATGTTAAGGCAGTGCTACTTGTGTTGAAAAATGGACAACTCACCCACCCATATGAGAAGATGGTCAAACAATCACATATACTGTATGAGAAAAAAGGACAAGGAGTGGTGTGAAAGGGTTTCAAACAGAGGGATACAACCAACCAGGACAAGTTTAAATAGAGACAAACTGTCAATAGTTATTTAAAAAGTACTTGTATTCTGTAAGCAAAAGACGAGCTACCAGCAGTAAAAATGACAGAAAGTTAGGTGCCAAGTAAAAGTTGACAGCACATTACCTCATAGTCCTAACAAAATGACATCATGCTGTTAGTGGAATTCAATTTTCGAGAAGTCAAATAGATAGAAAAATTTTATAAGGAATACCTGATCCATGTAGTTCATACATGCTTAAATATCAAACTAAAGACATTATTAGGCCTGTCTCAGTACATGCCAATGCAGAAGTAGGTGGAGCTAAATAGACAGATAGTCACAAGACAGACAATTCAGCTCTTATATGATAACCATGGTTAGAGAAACTGCAGTCACACTGGAAAATCAGCTGAAGAATCTGGGTTGTCTGCATTGATAAGCGAGTAAAGATGCAGTATTTGGAAATAAATTAGGGATTTATTGTAGGTAAAGCAAAGTCTTTGGAAGTGAGATGTGTTGTAAAATGTTGACACCAAATGTTTGTAACATTATCTGTTACCTGTCACCCACAGCAAACGGGCCACTCCTGATCTTCCATATTTAAGCAAAATGGCTGCTTTTATTTGTGTTTTATTTAATGTTGTATTTACTTCCAAATGCATGTAAAAAAGAGCTTAAAGAAGGACTATACCATAACTACTCACAGAGGATGATTTAGATACAGTTGCTGTAAGTGGATTTCCGGGGGTGCAATGCTACCTTGTGGACATTCTTGTCATTTGTGAAATTATAAATAGCACTTGGCTACCCTGGAAAAATAATGGACAATGGTGGAGATTTTGATCTATATGTATGTAAGGGCATGTGTAATATTGATGTGCTCTATGGATTTTTTAGGGTATCTCATGGACATTAATAGTCTAATACAGCTCTATCGAAAGTGAATGCAATTGTTCATGAGCTTGTTCCAGAGAACATTAGCAGACTCAAGTCATTTCCTAATCTCCTAAACAATTATCAGCAGCTGGTATCACAGTTAGCTACCATGACAAAATTGTATGGATGTCTCTTTGAGGGATATGCATGGAGAAGTTTCAACCAGTGTTCTTTATTAAAAGCAAAGGTATAGAAGGGTCAAAGTCACTTTGACCCCTCTATGCCTTGATTTAAAAAATAACATTGGAATCATTTTTGGCATTATAAATTGTTCCTACTTATCCCTTTCTATGAAACTTTACATTGATGACAGACCTTTATCAATGGACATAATGCTGGGGTCTGCACAAGACCAACACTCTAAGCAAGCAGCCTTAAGCAATAGTGACTTATTCTCACTTGATATACACAGATGACTTGTCATGACATCTATTAATCATGACTTTTCAAAACATAAAAACTAAAATATTTTCTACTTTTGAACTTAATAAAAGTAATTTGTGATAAAAAATAATCACTGCACACACAGAAGACTACACTTAATATCCAGTTTTATTTTATGGGGGGAAGGAGTTGACAGTGACTGTTGGATGTCTGCCCTGGGGCATGAGTGTGTGAGTGTGAGACAAGCTGATATGTCTTTAAAGAATTTTAAACACTGCAGTATTATGCATCTAAAGAAGCTAATGTAACTTTTTCAGGTGGCCTGGGTAGGACATTGAAATTAAACATCATGTCACACAACTCAAATTATGCCAATACATTCTTCACTAAAGTCTGAGTGTGGATAAGCTCATTTTAATGAGAGGGACGAGTAGCTGTAAGTTGCTATAGATGCACATTCTAAATGGCGTGAAGTCAAGGTCATCAACTTCTGTGACAGAAATCTAGGTTGTAAGCAAAGTTTTTGGTTTCTTTCTGCAGTAGTTTTAATAACTATAAGAAAGTTTCTTCTGTGTGAAATTGGCTGTTGTCACACATGCATGTCATCACAGAATCCTGATCTTGTGTTAAAGAATTACTTTAGTGTTTGCCAGCGCTGCCAGAAAAGACAGCTTACCACAGACAGCATATTGGATCACTGAGACCTTTAGTAGGCAATCCTACAAGTCCACTGGACCTCCAAATATAGTTGGAGGCACATTTGCAATCCAAGCTTTAAAGACATAAACTGATAATTTGCATTTGTGCAGCAAATTAAAAATGCCAACCAAAGGTGACTGCTTGTTAGAAGCTCGCCAAAGCAGTATATGATCTGGTGTTCCTGGAACTATTCATTGCCCAACTGCCCACAGGGACTCCAGAATGTTTTATCACTTAGCACCAATATGGCCATCTCATTGGCAGAAGACCACCTGGCTGCATATGAGGGGCCAGGTGAAGCCCACACCTCTGTTCTTTTCACACTTATCCCACCTCTCATTTTTATTTGTAATGTTTATATTGCGCTTATCCGTCTCCACTCACCTCTCACCCATCCCTGTTCTGCTTTAACAGCAAAAATGAAAGCTAGTGAAATTCTCTAATTCTTGAGCCCCATGTTGCAAGTGCAGAAGGACACACAGGTTCCTAAATTGATGTTAACTTGTTGGTACCGTCATCAACGAAGTTGGTTTATCAACGAAGGCTATGGTGTGAAATGCATGTCCCGTCACTGATATAAGAGCATGCAGAAGGAAGGGAATGTGGACTAATAGTGAAATAGGTGTGACCCACAGCAGGTATCCCCATGGACTGTTTTATTAGTTAGGTGTTTATTTTAAAATAAATTAAATGTAGTACCTGCAACATCATAGGGGAGTCATGTGAGCACTGTGGTGAGCAGGACTAACTAAAAGACATAGGAAGTGCAGAATTGATGTCCTTAGTTTCCACGTTTAACAAATACAGGGAGTTTTTTTTTTGCCACAGTTTCTATAGCTTACTCCTTTGGGTTCAGGCTCTAAAAATTACAATGCTGCTTTCACTCTATGCACTGTTATAAAAAACACTTTATAAACATGTTAAATTAAACTTGCCATAGGCTGGTGTGTACACACACTAATAAAGCAGCAGTAATTACACCCTGCCCAAGACCCAAAATTAAATAGAAAATAAGACAGTATTTACATCTTGCGGGATATCATCATAGTTTAGTGCCTACCTATTCAGACGTCACCAGAATAACTGATATCAGGAATAAAGAAACTGGTTAAGTGGACAGTGTCATGACAACAGATATTCTGTCTGGTAAAAGCATCACTCTGTGCAGACCTATTCTGCATTTCCCCTGACTTTTTTCTCTCGTTTATTTTGCATTAAAGAGGGGGCTGGAAGCAGTTTTCTTTCAGGTGGTGATGAAGGTGTAGCACTCAGTGATTTACATTAACCAGAAAGTCTTGGTACGAAAGCAGAAGTACAAGTCAATAGGAAAATAGTGCTTGGCTATCAAGTGGGCAGTCCTCAACCTTTATTACTGTCTACTATTTAGAGCATTCACCCATTGTTAAGATCACTCCCTGCTTCAATGGCTTTACTGCATGAGTGATACCAGTGTACCTGTGTACCAGATCACCTTTTGGCATCTTGCCCTCGATTCTTTTAAATTACAGGTGAATCCACAGGCTATTGGAGCAGATGATGCAGCTGATTACCTCTTATACCAGGGCATTGCCGGCTTAATGTATTGCTACAAGGGGATTAAGAATTATCATAATTACCAGTTTCTGTGGTATTTTAGGAAAATGTATGCAACACTGACTGGATATAAATGTGACATTGGAAGTGGTTGTAAAAACACTAAAAGGGAATGGCTGTCTAAATAAAATATTAGAGTGTGTGACTTTTTTAATAAGACAGTTTAGTTTTTTGTTTTATTAAAGTGTTTGTAAGCTTGACTCAGCTTACACAGCAACCTGAAAAAGCACAGCATGAAAAAGTGAGTAGGGTATTTCATTGTTGACATTTAAAATATGTATTTAATCTATATTTAGAAATGTTTATTTAGTTGATGATTTGCCATTGTGGTTCATGACTGCTTTATGGATATAGGAAAGCCCAAGGCTTTTCTTTAACAGTGCAGATGTTTTTAAAGATGTTTGGGGATTTTTTTTTTCAAAGGTTCACTGGCAAATCAATTTAATCAATTTTTCACCACTGATTGTTTGTTATTTTTCTGCTGACCACACTAGAAGGATTAATATTTGATTAGCCTTTAGGAGAAGTGCAAAGTACTTATTAACCTTATTTGTCAATCTGTCAGTGCCATTCTCCTTATTGGCCCTTGCTGGAGGGAGGAAAAGCAGAATGAGAGGAAGGGAGAGAAGCAGAGAGAGGGGGGCTGTTTTAATTTCTTCTCCTGTCTGTCTCTTGGGGTAGTCCCTCTGTAATTAGTCACTTGGGCTTAAACATGGGTACATCTGCTATCAGTTCTTCACCACAATAATTTGATCATTTAATAATGTCAGCCTCGTTTCCTCTGTGATGTTTGGTACAACCAATTAACCAGCATGGTAAGATCTGAACTCACATTTGCCTATAAAGTGAATAATTTTATTAACCACTACTTATAGTCTGCACACAAATGGATAAGAAGAGGGATTGGTGTAACTGACTTTAGGACTGTCTTGTTTGTGTATTTTAGTAAATTGGACAGTGACAGAGTTCTCTCACTTGCGATGTGGTGAACACACCGGTCCGTATTGGATCAAACTAATGCATTGATCTGTGCTGATGAGTAAATTCACAACCCACACACGTCTCTGTTTTTACTCAGCCCTACACACTCCTAAATTCATTCCCCTTGCATTCTTCAGCTTGTACCCTTACACGTATTGCATTTGTTGTTTCTTACTAATACCATATGTTCCATCAGTTTTTAGCTGCTTTTCATAATATGCATTAAGGGGGTCCTGGTACCTATCCCAGCACTAAGCTGGTAATTGTTTGGCAGTCTAATGCAATGCAGACATACAGACAAACACTCATACATACATTTACATGTAAGAACTTGAAATAATGCACATGTGGGAATTAAACCCAGGTCCTGTGAGGTGACAGATCAACACACTATGTCACATGCCTGTCCAAGGTGCAATTTATGCACCTAAATATTGTAACCTAAATTACTGTCATTACGGATTTTCAATTTTAAAATGACAAATAGATGAAGGACTGGGTATACTACATCGTTAAAAGAATGTGGAGACAGCTGTATGTTTTTGCAGGAATATTCCACTGCTTACAATAAAGTATAGACAAAATTTAATCTACAAAGATTGTCTTACTGGCAAACAGCGATGTGGTCTTTTTTATGGGGAAGTTATGGAAAAAATTGACTTTAAACTTAACAAAACATGGTAATATTACATGCTATAGAACCCAAAACCTTATGCATGATTAGTATAGGCTTGTTTTAATTTACTTATTCATGTATCTTACATGGCAGTGTATAAATGAAATCAATGAAATATGTAGGTGTAATAAAAAGAATTGAAGGTGCTGGCAACAGACTTGATGGGGTGGTGCAGCCAACTCCTTTATACATACTCAAATAAACTGGACAAGTTGTATCACTTCACAGTGATATCATTCTGTAATATGTATGTGGATAAATGGAATATAATTAAAAAATATATTGGACTGAATATTCTGCAATAAATATAATGTGATATTTGGTTGTAAATATATATGAACATGAATATTATGTAGTAGCTAAATTAAATAAGCATTGTGTATTTTATCAAACATATATTCATAGACTTTATGATTAAATCCTAATAATTAATAGAATCCATTTCCACACCTTTGATATACTGGATTAGAATCTCTGCAATCTGTAAACACATTAAACTATTCAGATTTTATTTATTATCTTTATTGCCAGCATTTTCCTTTTCAAAATTCAAATAAAAAATATCAGGTTACAGCATAATTTATAATTGACCAGAGCAAAGGCATGGTAAAATAGAAAAAAGAACTGTAGATAATGATAACTGAGGTTTGAACAAAACAAAAGTGCATCTGAGAAAGTGAATTGCTTCACTACACTCCTAATGAGGCAATGTTCCCTTTTATTGTCCAATGCTGAGCTCCTGTCACTTAATACAAGCTGGTATGATTAATCATTCAATTTTTTGATTACAATTTAATAGAGATTTAGAAACTATAATAGAGCTTACTACTACACTAGATAGTAATCTTATTTTCATACTGTAAATATATTACAAAACAATATGAATGTTTTATGTAGCAAAACCAAATTGTAATTTTTCTAACTTTGCTTTAATAACTTTTTTTTAATGAAATGTCTTAATTACAGATGCTTCAATGTGATAGAACACAGTCCTGTTGAGATTGATTACTGTTTGAGCTAAGTTGTCTACCAATTACTTAGACAATTACCCAACTAATTAAAATACTTACCCAGTGCGCTTAAATGGAACCGGCAAAGGCACACTAAGAAATGTTCCCCTGACAGATGAGCTGCACTCTCTCTCTTTCTCTTACTTAATTTGGATGTTGAATACATTATGTGCTTATGCCTTTTTGCATATAAAATGTTAATAAGTTAATATAAATCAGTTCTGATTTTAGTTGCAAGTTAAAATATGTGGACAAGCTGTGGTATCAAAGTTGTATTTATTAATTCATTCATTCATTCATTATCTTCTACTTAATCCTGTACTAGGGTTGAGGGGAGGTTCCACATGCCCATTCAGGGGAGAATGTTTTGGGAACTAGGCAAATACACCCAGGACAGGGTCAATCTATCTCTGGGCACACACACAAATACACTTTATGTGGGGCAATTTCGAGCATTCAATTTCCCTTGAATCCAGGTTTTTGGACTGTGGGAGAAAACCGGAGACCCACATGGACACAGGGAGAACATGGAAACTCCACCCAGATTGGGACTCGAACCAGGGATCCCCAGCGCTGAGAGGCGAACTTGCTAACCACTAAGCCACTGTGTCGCCCCCAGAGTTTTTTTTATTATCAAATTAATATATCATCATTAAACTACTTCAGCTGAATTGTGGTGTGACTTGTCCATTTTCCAATCACCATTGTTGAATATGGCTAATTTTACCTGGCTAATCAATTAGAGTGGTAAAATTACTTGCCAATTAGCCTGAGTTGACATTTAATTTACTGAATACTTTTCCTTTTTGATAGTTTTACAGAAACAGAATATAATAGATAAAACACTATTGACTTTTGAAGTTATGCTAATTGTTTTTCTTACATTCAAGAACTGGTTGTGGATCTTCCTTTGACCATGATGCGTTTAACATTTGCACCTACATGGTGTGTCTACCATTTTTGCAGTATTAACTATGATCTGCATAAAACACAAAGCACTAAAGCGCTTTTTATATTTAGAAAGACATTTCAAGTCAAATAAATATATTAATCCCCCCCCCCCCCTATGATATTCAAAATAACAGGACTAATCTGAACCATTCTCTCCCTTGTTTTTTTTTTTAGTACAGGACAGGCTGTCAGGCTCTCAGGAAACATGTCGACATGTCTGATTAAAGTTGCCAGGTCAGGTTAGATCGAAGGGCCCCCACTGATTAGAGAGGGTGTGAACTCAGAGCAATCAAAACTCTTCAGCTTCATCCCCCTAATCACAGGCTATATAAAACAATCTAAGCACCACTTAACCTGAGCAGGAGCCCTGTTATGCCTCAGCCAGCCCTGTCTCCATTAATCAATCTGCCTCTGTGTCTGGAAAGCGGAGATGCAAATGCATGGTAATGTTCCTTTCTCTATTTCGATTTACCCCATATCCTTTTGCTTTGTATGATAGTGGACTATATCCAGTAAATTCAGTCTGAGAATGTACTTTGTTCAGAACTGTGAACCTTGGTGCTGTGGTTGGGGTTACCTTGCTTGAAGTGCTGGCATGCCTCAGTGCTAAAGGCGTAAGGCACAGGGATCTTTCTTTCTCTCTTACCCCGAATTGGCCTGTGCTGCTGACTCCCTGCTGCTAAGGGGATGTGGGAAGCCCAGTCCAAATGGCCAGCTGTCCCTCTCATGCAGGCCACTCACTGTGCTGATGAGGGCCTATGTAAACAAAGACAACACAACGCCATCATTCTGTCAAGTCTCTGAGCAATGCCTAAGGGTGTTTTCCAGGTGCTTGTGCCACTGCAGCCACTGAGGCTGGGACTTATTTAGCTGTTATCCTTAACCAGGATGTTTTCACTGTTTGATGTTTTCAGTGGTATGTGATTAATGAATTAAACTAGCAATGACAGGCTTTCCCTGAGATTAGCAACATAGACCATTTTGTCCTTGCCATAAAAACAACTTTGCTTGAACTTACTTAGCACTGGCCTTTAGTCTGTAGAATCAAACAGGTATTTATCAGAATCAAACATATTCTTCAACTAACTTGTAATTGATTTGTCAAAGTAAAATTAAAGTGCTACTAGCTAAAATCAAATGTGCCAAAAAGAAGAGGTAGATCTTTCCTCTTGGGCAAAAAGAACAATGTAAGTTCCATTTTGTCTAGCTGGCGTTCTGAATTCAAATTAGTGTCGTTTCAAAATTGCTCTGACACCCAGTGCTCTCGTCTCACAAGCAGACAAAATAATGAATACGCTCTTAATGGGAATTTGTCAGAATGTATTTAGTGGCATGGGTGGGTCATAAAAGCTGACGCTTGGCCTCCCAGCACTCATAATAGTAATCCTGCTCTTCCTCCCTGATGTGGGGCTCATTGGCTGCAGTTGTCCAATACTGAGGCTATTTTTCACAGTAGGAGGGTGGCTTTATGACAATGGAAAACTACTGTTTTGATTTATTGAGCCCCAAGAAAGTATGTCTGTGAGCTTGTCAGCTGCATATCTAAAAATTGTTTCTTAAATCTACCCATTACAAACTGGTAGGCTGTAAGGTATTCTCTTGAGAAATAAAAACTGGGTCCCTTTTATATACAATGCATTATTAACGACAGCATTACAATGGGCTTGCTGAGTGTGAGATTGTTTCTGGGTATGGGGGTTGGAGGGTATTTTGGAACTTTCAATGAATCCACCATGCTGAGAGCTACTGTCTTGCCTGACCTTTAGCATCAAAGCCTGTTCTTATTTCCAATTCCCTACAAGCACTGGCATGCTGCCGTGCTCTGCTGGGGACCACAGGCCTCACATTATATCATTTGTCCAATTTGCTATTGTTTCATCCCTGTCAAGATAATTTGCTTTGGGTTTCTTTGCAATGCCTTGGGTTTTTTTCTGCTGCCCCTAGAGATGCGTCTTAGATCATGTGTGCCCTAGATAGCCTGTTTATCAAGAACCAAGCATTCTGTCATGTCTGTTCCTGTAACTGTGATACACAGATCAAATGTGTGGCTCCATCTACTTTAATGTCTCTTGTGAGCTAACCTGATGGCAACTGCATTGTCTACCTTCTTTGCTAATGTGGCAAATGCAGCGGTTGTATCTGCTCCAGAATCGGTCAAGGCGAACTCACTATTCTTCTTATCTGTAAATGATGGAGTTTCAGTAGCCATTCTCAATTCTGTTTCTAATATTAGAATTAGAATTAGAATTGGATCATTGGCTTTTATGGTGGAGCTATTGGAAAACTAATTAATTAAATGTTTTTTTTTTCTTTCAAGTAGAATCTTTGGTCCCACCAATATGCTGCAGCAAGTAATGTTTCCCCCAATGCAGACCTGTATCATAAGGTCTCTCTGTGGAGTGATAGGAGTCAATTTTACCTTCTATTGCCAGATAGATAGTTTCTAGTTTCTAGATATAGAAGTTGCTTCCTTAGCTCAAAATCCCAAACCTATGGGACCAAAGCAAGGCACAGAGTTTAAACACAATGTCAGTTTAAATGCAATGTCAGTTCGATAATGAATAAAGACGCAGTGATTCGCGTTTTAAGGGAAACTCAAAATTGATTCTCGATGAAAGCATGTTCCAAGGCCCTGTCCTGTGAGAGGTCCAGGAGCTTAATAATCGGCATCATATTTTGACGGGTGGCAGTCGAGAGCTCATTAATCACCTCGTGAACCCCAGTCGTTTTCCGCCTGGCGGGTTCAATGGTCACATGAGTAATAGACAGCAGCCACAGAATCTGGACGGCCTGTCTGACAGCTCCGTCTGCATTGCCCGAACATAAGGCTCCCCCACCCTCGTTTTTGCTTTTTTTTTTCATGCTGCCGCAGAACGGCCTCCTGGAGACTCGCGGGCATCTTTGTCGTTAATAATGATGAAGTGCCAAAACCTCCGCACCTCCTTCATCTTGAACAGCTTGGTGTCACGCTTCTTCAATTAATTGCTTGTGTTCTGAATGTATCTCGGCACATTATCTTGTTCTATCTTTTTGATTGTTCGTGCTTAATCCATAGCGTAATTGACTGTGTTGCACGCTGCCACTGGGACAGTCATGTCTCATACCAAATTAGGCTTAAAATTGTTTTGCAGTGCTTCCTGCTTTTGATGCTGCCTCTCTTTGGCTATGATTTGAAAATGGTTGAAGACACAATTACACACATTCACCCTGAATAATCAAGAGGAAAGAAAATATTTTTCCTTGTTTGGTAGAGGCCCTTTAAAGCCTTTACTGCTCATGCCCAGTTTTATGTAAACACCATTCTATGTCCAGTGAGATTATGCCTGCAATATATAGTGCCATAAGTCAGTAAAATGGCATAGGAGTTAAAGCAGGGGAAAGAGTAATGGTGCACATCATTAGCATGAGTGGAAGCTAGGGTAATGGAGCACTAGCTTTGTTATTGCCCAGCTTGTTCACACATTGCTTTTGCAGTAATGGTTAAGGATAAAATGGGTGTGTGAGATTAAAAGAAAAAAAATTGCCAACTCTAGAATACTTTTTTCAAGCTAATAAACACAATGCAATATATTCTATTCAGGCTACATATCATTGTCTAATTGCCTGTCTAATAACACATTAGACAGAACTCCTTCACAGACATAAATGTAAGCACCTTAGTGTAAATGTACCTCAGTATAGCTATAGTGGAGAAAATGTATGTTCTTTGCCAAAGAAACACGTCCCTGCTGCAGTGTTCTAAGCATGTAATTAAAAAAAATCCTTTGTGGTGATACTTGTTTGTTCATTGTTTAACATTGATGCATGATAAATATAGACCAGGAAGCTGTGACCAACTCTGAGTCTAAAAAGTTACTTTCGATCTATTTGGGGGTGTTAATATAGCATAATATAATATAAACGTATATATAAACGTTTATATATATATATATATATATATATATATATATATATATATATATATATATATATATATATATATATAAACGTAATATAAGAGTGTTTTTTCAACAGTTATAAGGTGAATTAGTACCTTTAATTTACTCATCAGTATGTCTTTGGAATTTGGGAGATAATAAACCCGCACTGGCACACAGAGGACATGTAGGATCCACACAAAAAGTGCACCCTTACCGTAAATCTAACCTGGGACCGTCTTGCTGTGAGCCAGAAACACTGACGAGGCACCACACCACCACTGCAGCTGATAGGGAAGTGGAGTGAACATGACAGGAAAACGTAATGTCATTGAAAACAGGGATACAAGAGTTACTGTAAAACAATAATTGTAATATGTATATCAGGGTGAAATGATAAATGCTTGTTGCATTATTAGTTACCATAATCATTTTATTGACCAGCGTGGTCAAAAATGGAATGTGATTTTCTTAGCTTTTCACATTGAAAACAACACAGTAGAATATAATAGAATAGAAGTTGCAAGAGTTAACATAAAAGTAACAGTAATGATGTGTAAACCCAACTTAAAACTTATGTGTCCTACCAGTTTTGGTTGTACCCTGATTCTGTCCACATATGCTCAGCTAATATGTAATGCTCTAATCTTGTCTCTGGCCTGTAATAATCACTCTCTGCCTCATGAAAGTGTACTTATTCCTTCCCTATGTATTTTTCACCTTATATCATCCATGTGTTAGGTACATCAGATCCCTCCCTTACCACATTAGGGCTGTCATGCACTGGGAATTTCATGTGGTGTGGCTGCTGGGCTCCACCCAGGCTTTATGTGGCATAGGACCAGGAGCATATTGTCAACTCTGCTGGCATCTGTGCACTACCCCCTACTGCCCAAGAAAAAAATCCACACATCTTTTCACAACATACGTTTCATTAGTGGATGCACTACTGCTGTGAATAGTCTGGAGCAATTATTGTGGCATGTTTATATTTTATTAGGTCTGGTGTTGAGAGTAACAAAGAAAATGGGAAAAATGAATAGCTTGACAGTACCGTAATGGTTTAAAAGCATGTGGATGCTGTAATTTAATACTGACTGAGTAAATATATTTCTCAGGGCAGCAAAGATGGGTCTTGAGCCAGCATTGAAAGGTAGCTGCTATGTGCAGGAGTCTCAGCAGAGGCATTGGGAGTGACACTGTTTACCTTGTTAATTAAATTTCTTCCCCTCAGCAAATGAGGTCATATGCTGCCATGGGTATAATGTCTTTTTCATGTACAAAAAAGATGAGTGCTAAGGAATCTAAACTAAAATAATCATCAGATTCACATTAATAGCAATCATCTACATTCTAGATATGCTATTTAGACAAATGTATTGAGGCATCCACATATTACACCTTTTAAAGAACTTTTATGGCATCGATTTGATTTAAATTAGAAAACAGCTGATACTGTGTCTGTGATTTCTGCCCATCCATCCTAAAAAGCATTTGTGAGGTTAGACACTGATGTTGGATGAGAGGGCCTGTCTGGCAAAGTCCATCATCGTTCATCCCAAAGGTATACCATGTGTTTCGGAATGGGGCTCTGTGCATGTTATTCTAGATCTTTTACACCAAACTTACTCAACCATTGTTTTCTTTGTGTTGTATAATGAGGCATTTTTGTTTCAAATGAAAAAACCTTAGCAAAACTGTTCCCACAAAGTATTTACCTATCCATAAAATATGGCATTCATTTTAAGGTAAAAATAAAATAAAATCAAGGTACTTTATTTTATACACTTGTATCAAGGGAACTACTGTAAATAAAACACCTGGATTTATTGATAAAGTGGTATGTTCAAATACTTTTGGCCAGTTTTATTGATCCAGTTAAACAGACACTTTGGATAAATGATGTACTCCAGCTTACAAGAAAAGCTGCAATAATGCAAGGGCTTTTCCCATTACTCTCCCTCTTTAATAAATAAATAAAATGATCAAATGTTGCACTCAGTAATTGCCAGATTGTTACAGCATGCTGTTTAAAGATGTCTTTTTACATAAAAAAACAAGATATATTGGTTGTCGTAACACAACCTAATAGCCTTGAGTGTGTTATTGTTTCTAGGGTCAGCTGAGTGATAAGGATAATTTAATCTTATTCAGACTTTATCGGAGCAGTGGGGAGACTGACTGCTTCCTGACTGTAATAACTTTGCTGCTTAATAGACTCCTGCATGCATAGATATACACAGGCATGCTGAAGTGCAAATGAAGCTCTGGAGAAGGGGCAATTGTTTACAGTACTTTTGTCCTATCACCCAGAAAGCAATAAAGCCCATAGCCTTTCTATTTTTTTTCTGTCTCTGTGGAACAGCTCACTTAACTTATCTTTTGAAAGCTCTCTCCACAGTGTCAAGTAAAAGTACTTGTCCAATTAAAAATAATGGGAATGTATTTTCTCCATTTCGTTATCCACTATTTCGCAGCTTTTGTTAAGGAACATTTCAAGTTTAAATGAAATCAATGGCTGGCATAGAACTTCTGTCCAAGAAGCCACACTTTTGCAAATCCCTTGTCCTGTCTCATGTAGATATGATAATGTAACTTTGAGAATACTGCTGCCCCATGCATATGTTTAATTACAGTCAAAATTAAGTAAGACTGATAGTATTACAGTCAAGGCCTAATAGAAGCTTGAACTGAACAAATTATACAATTTTTCTGCTTGTTCTTATCATAATGACAGCAGACAATGCGTACAGTTTTTTTTAATCATGTTTAGAAGACAGTTATTATTATGATAAACACTGATGCATTTAGTATTTCACTAAGCATCAAAGTGTGTAATGTGTTCAGCTTCAGTTCAAGCCAGCCAGATGTCTGATGCACATAAGTAGAATATACAGTGATTTACCCATGAATTACTTATTGATGTTCTTTTGTGTATTATCTGGACTGAATTAGTTTCATACTATAAAAAATTCAATACATTTAAAACTGTGTATATGTAAGTGTGTAGACCTAATGTGTATAAAACACATTATTCAAAAGAAATAAGAACTAAGATCAGAGCAGTAAATCATCCTTATTCTACAAGCATATGTAAATTAGCTTTAAAGCTACTGACACCACACCAACCCTGTTTTGATGTATGTGTGTGTAATATATATATATATATATATATATATATATATATATATATATATATATATATATATATATATATATATATATATATACACTAAGTTACACAAGCATGTGTGTACTGCCATATTCATATGTTGAAATGCACATTGGTGCATGTTTGAATTAGAAAAGTTTCTTTTACCAAGCCATCTTCTGTTTCATATTCGGACTGACTCCGAGGAGAATATAAAGCAGATTAGAGCGGCCGATAGAAAATCGCTAATAAATTTGCATTAACACATTGTGTAAAGCTGCTGCTGATTGCCTGGGCGAGACCCTGGGGTTCAGTGCTCCTGTACGCCAGCCAGATGGCCACTTCAGAATGAGACTGACACACCGTTTCAAACTGATTTTCATGCAAGGCCTCCAGAGGCAGAGCCAGACCATTCGCTCCACTGGGAATCAGGATTACAAAATAGCCAATTAAAAAGGAAAGTGGTGAAATCTTGGCCTGATAAGGTGGAGATTAAATCGGTTATAGTTTATTAGGCAAAATTAGATATTAGGATCCACACCTCTCTAAACACATTTCCATTACCAGCTTCCTGTTTTAATCTTGCTCTCTTCATCAGATAGCATGGAGCACAGTAATTTGGAAGCCTTGAGCAGTTAAACAATAACTTTTACTTTTAAATTCCATCATAATAGTGGTCTTACATTTTAGCAAATTGTGTTTTAAAAAATATTTTTAAAAATATCTTAACAGTTATTCCTTTTTAAAATATTAGCTTAATTAAATTTACTCTGCGATTACCTAATTGAATTAAACCTACCTCTCAGCTCTTCTGTAAAATATAGCTGAGCAGAGATCGGTATAAGTGTATCATCTGTTCAATATGTGGGATGGGTAATTACTGGAAGAGAATGGGGAAGCAAATGTGTGCATCTAACAAAGAAATGGAAACTGCTGCCTTAGCTGTGGGCCCTGCCTTCCTTTGGCCCCTTTGCAAACCTGATGTGTTCTGCTGGCATCTGTGCCCCACCTGTGGGCTTGGCCACTCTTGCATTCAGCTTATCAACTGAGGTTACAGTCTAGAAAAGATCTCCCCCAGGTCAGCCAGATCCGTGAGAAAAACCTGCTCCAAACCTTCTCACCTCCTTCACTTCAACGGTCTGGAGGACATTAAAGGCTTCCTCAGCTGGAGACAGTAGCAGGGATGTCTGGTGACCTGGGAATGGCCCCAACCTCATGTCAATCTCAACCAAAACCTGAAAACCAGAAGTAATGACAATCCCAAGCCATACATAAACAAGCCTTAAAGCTGTGTACACATATGTGCTATGGTAATCAAAATGAATTAAATAATTTATTTGCAACTTCTGAAATGATGTCCATGAAAATCAAAACTAACAGGACATGGGAATTAAATTTAAATTTGGAATTCTTTAATGGAAAATTCTCTATATTCATATTGCATGGTGTGATTGTGTGGAACAGTGATGACTGGATCATGGAACTGGAACCCTGAAACTGTATGAACAAATAGATTTTAATTTTAATTCATTTTAAGGGCTCCAATTTAATCACATCTGTGTCTTTTTCTGTTTTCTGCTCAAGTCTGTTTTAGCTCGTTTTCTGTGGTGGGTCAGTTTAGTGATACCCACATGTCAATTTTTTTTTATAATTCTACAACATATGCAGTAGTGTAGCTTTTCACAGTGCTGGCACAGTCATATGTGTCAAATGTGAAAATTATGGCATTAGGCTCAATATGGTACTGAGACAAGCTCTCTATAAGGATAATAGGATTGCCAGCTAAGGCAAAGGATAGAAGGATTCCCATTTTTATTTCATTAGAAGGCAAAATAAGATGAAAGTCTTGATCTTAGAGGACATCCAGAAATGCCAGTGGCAAATCGACAGGTGTAATATGGTTTGATTTGCTTCTTAAAAGAAGATGCTGACCAGGTTAAATGCAGATCTGTAATGGAAGTGACTAAGCACTAAACTAAACCAAACAACATAGAGCTCTAGAATACAATGGTGAGCCCAAAATGAGCCTGAAAAGAACAAAGGCAATAGCAAAAGTACAGGCCTAAAAGAAGCAATAAGAAATACTGAGCCAAGCAAAACATGATGATGGCCAATACAGAGTATAAACAAGATAAGGGCTTACATGGAATTAAACAGGATAATGACTTATCCACCTTGTAGATGCAATTTTGTTGTACAGTTGGCATTAGACATTCTCTAGTCCTTTATCAAAGCTCACACAATGCTCTTTGCTTTCAGCAGCGATGTCGAAGTGTTTAACAAATCCAGCAGTACAATTGTGCCTGATCTATTCTCCTTTTATTTAAGTCTTATCCATTGCAAAGTACAGAACAAAGTAATGTTTTATATACTAACAATGTATATAAAAACCAATGGACCAAGGGTCTGTAATTGTAGCTATAGAAATTTCATCTATCTATCCAACTATCCATCTACCTATCCATCTATGTAAATCATTTTATAAGGACTTGATTTAGAATTATTAATGTGTCTTGCCACATGGTGGCTTAGTCATTAGCATGTTCACCTCTCGGCACTAGGGATTCCTGGTTTGAATCCCAATCTGGATGGAGTTTCCATGTTCTCCCTGTGTCTGTGTGGGTTTCCTCAAGATTCTCCAATTTCCTCTCACAGTCCAAAAAGGTAAATTTAATGCCCCATATAGAGTGTGTCTATGTGAGTGACCTGACCTGACCTTCCAAATTGATGGCGCCACAATCTCCCCTACAGATTCGGTCCGGAACCTTGGCTTCACAATAGACTCCCACCTTGAACTCTCTGATCATATTATCAAAACTGCCCCTTCCTGTAGATTCCTCCTTTACAACATAAGGAAGATCAGACCCTTTTTGACTGAACATGCTACCCAACTGCTTGTTCAAGCCCTATTTCTATCCCGGCTCGATTATTGTAATGCGCTACTTGCCGGTATCCCAGCTTCCACAATCCGACCTCTTCAACTAATTCAAAACTCTGCAGCCCGACTTGTGTTTAACCAGCCCAAGCGAGCACATGTCACTCCTTTACTCACTTCCCTCCATTGGCTTCCTGTAGCTGCTCGCATTCAGTTCAAGTCACTGACTCTAGCATACAGAACCATTTCCGGATCCGCCCCCTCCTATCTTCATCCCATCTTTCCTAAATACACTCCGACCCGTTCTCTTCGCTCCAGCGATAATTGCCGCCTGACGATTCCACCTCACCGAGTAGGTAAGTCTCACTCCGTGGCGTCCACCACTGCAAAATGGTGGAATGCTCTTCCCATATCTGTCCGTAAGGCAGAATCACTGAACAGTTTTAAAAAATTACTGAAGACACATCTCTTTAACAAATACCTCTTGTGAAAAAAAAAAAAAAAAAAAAAAAAAGGGGGGGGGGGCGTGTGCCGCGGCATTGAATAACATTAAGCTTTGATGAATTTACAGTATAGTTGGTTTTCTTCATAGCTTATGACTTGTGGTGCTCTCATTTGTAAGTCGCTTTGGATAAAAGCATCTGCTAAATGACTAAATGTAAATGTAAATGACTAAATGTGAGTGTTTTCCCAGTAATGGATTGGTGCCCTGTCCTGGCTGTACCTGCCCAGCGCCCAAAACGTTCTCCCCTGGATGGGTATGGGGAACCCCCCCCCCCCGCAACCCTAGTAGAGGATTAAGCGGAAGATGATAAATGGATGGAAACATTATGACAGCTCAAACCCAGCAGGGAATCACTCAATTGCAGATAAACATTTTCCTTAAAAGGAATAGTAAAGTGAAATGTGTTGCCCTAAATTGAAAGGAAATTAACTTCCTAATAGAAATGAGTGGAGAATGCCTCTGAGATTTGATTCCATCTGATTCTGCAAATGAAAGTTAAAACTTGTCATAAAGCAAACAGTTAATAAAAATATGTACAACAGCTGTAATCAAAAGGATAAAGCGGAAGATAATGAATGAATGAATGAATGAATAAACTAACTGTAATCAAAATTCCTTAATAGGTTTATCATGTAAATGCTACTGAGAATGAAGTTAGGGGATGACAATAGTCTAAAACAAGTATAAGGGGTATTATATATATATATATATATATATATATATATATATATATATATATATATATATATATATATATATATATATATATATATATATATATACTGTATATAGGTGATATTTTCCATATCAAAAAATAGTTAACCACCACCTTTTGATTTAGTTGCAATGTTTGACCACAACATTTTACACAGTTACATTCAATCTTACACATTTGGAGCATTCAGTTATCGTTGAGATTAGATGAAGAGAGAGAACCATGTTAGACAGACAAAATCTGCAAAAAAAAACTGTGATGGGGACCAATCTACCAGCTAAATTTGTTAAGCAATCTTATACTGTGTAAAAGCAAAGTATTGTAGAGATTTTTTTTCCTCACTGAATTATTTATACTCCATAATAAGATAAGACATTGTTTTAAAAAGCATCTTTTATTTTTGTTTTTGTTTAGGTATTCTACCTTTCTGCAAAAGACTAGAACTATGGTCGCGGGTGGATTTTCAATGCCCACTCAGGAGAAAATGTTTCTGACACCAATCCATTGCTGTGAACACACTCAGTCAAAGAGACACACGCACTATATAGAGGCAATTTAGATTTAGAGCAGCCAATTCACCTTAAATCCATGTTTTTGGATTGTGGGAGGAAACCAGAGAACCCGGAGAAAACCCACACAGACATGGGGAGAACATAGAAAATGGAAACTCCACCCAGATCAGGATTCGAACCTGGATCCCTAGTGCTGAGAGATGGACAAGATAATCACTTCACCACTGTGACATACATTTTTATTATGGATTCTAAAGCAAAACTTCTAACACCATACTTGTTTTAACATAAAATATAAATGTCACTGCATCAAACATATAACATTAGCAATAATATTACCTAAGGGCAAAATTTATAACATCTGATGGCTATTAAAGATTTAGTAAATAGTTATTTTGTCTTTTGTCCTGTAGCACAGGAATTCATGAGGTTCTTTCTGAATGGCTAACACTAACTAATAGTCCATAGCATGCCCATTTGGCTTTTGATAAAGACAATTGTACTTCCCCACCCAATTACAGCTCACATTTTCCACCGTGGGCTCAGAACACTTTTTTTTCCTCATGATGTTCCACTTCAAGTGTCTGTCAGGCTCTCTGTAGACATGTGCGGCTGACAATCACACTTTATTGGGATTGGAAAAAGTGACGGCTAATTGATTTTACAGTGATACCGATGGAGAGGCAATGAATGTGCCATGAATTCAATCCGCTATTTAATGGTTCCAATTTAGCCTTTGTAAACGCCCGCTAAACTAATTTCTCTGGGTGCAGCAATCTGAAAAGCTATCATATCTCAAATCTCCCTCTATATATTCATCAGGAAAAAATGAATTTAGCCAATTCCAAGGTCTGAAGATGATCTGTTAGCGCGGTGTAAATGTTTAGAACGCAGCAATTGAGTTCATTTATTGGGATATGAAAAGTTTTATTGGCAGGGTCAGTGGAGTGGAACTGTCAGATAATAGGCAGTTACCCAGAAATCTTTGAATGCTATGAAGCATAGAGATGTAGGGAATAAAATGCTGGGACATACCTTAATCGGAAGCTAAACTGAAATTCTAAAACACCACGTCTGTTAGATTTCTACTGATAAGAGGTGCAAGGGCATGGGCTATTGCTATTTAACTGCCTATTTATTTTCCTCTGTGTAAGCTCTTCAATTTTGGCCGAAACTGGGGTTCAGTGAGCTGGATATGCCAATGCAATGTGCAATGGATATGGAGAGGCAATGGGCTCTGCTTTTTTTTCCATCAGTGCACTTCACCAAGCCAATCATCATCGGATATGACTTTGACTTCGGAACCATTGAGCTAGCATGCGATAATGTGGCTATTCTCACCAAATATAAACCCACAATAGCCTTTTAAAGACGTGATCATTTGATTCTCTGCTCAATATAGAACTGACCAATATAACCTCACTCTATCCATTTTCCTCTGACCCCCTCCCCCTTGCACACACACACACACACACACACACACGCACACACACACCTTTGTGCACATCCTCTTAGTGTTTTTGTCAGTTCTGAGTCTGTCTCTTTTCCATGGAGGGTTGAAGATAAATTACTCACTGAGGTGTGATCCATCCTTACGTAAAGGATAAGCAGCTTTTGAGTTTATTCTGCTCTTTTTCAAGAAGAGGATACTCATGAGTGCTATCGTCTCACTGATATCATAATTGGGAAACACTGAAGCTGGGCTAGTGACAGACCAGAGGTGCTTAAGTCTTTTCTTGAGTAATTTGGTGGTTGTATAATTTTAGAAATATTACACTATAAGCAAAAACATCCATAATTTGTCATTTGTGACCATTTTACCTTTATTTTATGCATCAGTTAAGCAAAGGAGAAAATCCTTATATCCTATATACCGTTTACAAACTTATGGACTTATTAAAAAAAATGTATAAATAAATTCATACATTTACTTATGGAATTATTTGCACATTAACATCTATTGTAATATGGATATTCACCTGCTTAGCTAAAAATGTCCTCATTGCAGTTTGCAGGGCCATCACTGAGTGGTGGTAACTATGAAGTAGTCTCCACAGGAAGCCCCTGGAGTGTGCCTCCACTGAGCCTGAATTGTTCTATTCCCACCCTGCTGCTGTTTGTTTACCACTGCTTTGACAGTTTGAGGTGAACACTTAGCTGCTAATTTAGGCTATTTAGGGTTCTAATGTGCTTCAATTCAAACAAATGGATTACAATTGTGGCTGTTCACGACAGCTACATTAGACCAGAAGGTATCTGTATTTGGTAGTAATTGATGCTGTCGTGGAATTGCTTTATTCAGTATAAACATTTGTTTATCCTTATTGAACATTTGTTGTTCATTGTGGGATTGTTAAGCATGTTTAATAGCATGATTAGTGAGAAGTTCCAAGAGAAGTGAGCGATGGAGTGAGGAGAGTGAGGTGAGAGCTGACATGAGATGTCTAAAAAGTATGGGCTCCAGTCATACAGTAACTCTCAAAATATTAACATTTAAACATAATAGATAAACTTATATGATGACCATAGAAATAGTTCTTACCAGACTTACCACATCCTTCTGTGTGCTTCAACATTCAACAATGAATGTTAAGATGTCAGTATGGGTCATTTCTAAATAAGTTGCTTGGTAAACTACCCTCAAATTTCCTTTTAAAGTCTCCTTTTTTTGGTCACTTGAATTCATTGTTTGGCAATATTATTTCATTACTTCATGCAAAAACTTTAACTATTTTGTTATGCCAAAGTCTAGAGTCTGGTTTTCATTTCACATAATCAGCTGTGACATCTATGGGATGGCTTGGTAATTTCAGAAGTGTACAAAGCATTTTTTTTTTATTTTAAGAATTGAAATGGAAAGTTAATAGGGTCCTCATTCTTTTTGAGAGACATGATTAAAATATCCATTATGAGATCAGCTCTTGAGTTTCAGTGTTGTGGATTACTTTAATCTCGACAGCCTGATAAATTATGAAACTCTGCTTTCAATCTAATGAGGTAATTGCCTAAAAGACTCATTGTTCCATTCATTTGCAGTACTATCCCAGTGACACAACTCTCAGGGCTATCATCTTTTTCCTAGCAATTAAATCTTTCTCCCTGCTCTCCCTTGGTATAGTCTTTTGAAACAATACAGAGCTTTGCCCATGAATTTGTGTGTCCCTGAGTTCTTTATATGTTGCTCCTGACATTGTCACACAGACTTTGCAAGGTTTTTGTGCAATAGAATACTTAATTAAATGGGAAAAACTCAATTGAACGGGGTTGTTTTTTATTTACAACAATGGCACATAAATGAATGTGAATGAATGATGATGAATGATGTGTTGCAGGCAAAAAGCTTAATCTTTTGCAAATAAACATCTGTGGCAGGAAGCGTTCCCATGTTTGATGCAATGGTGTTGTCCAAGCATAAGGTAAGCATGGTCTGAGGGGCCAGTGGAAGCCAGCTTAGCCTAGATAAGAGCAATCATGCTGAAAATGACTCTCAGGTAAGACCCATATCTCTGGATCCACAGTTAGAACAAGCCTTATCACAGTTGTTCCTGATCTGAATCTTAAAGAGTAAACTGCATGAGCTTCATCTATTCGGCTGTTACACATTTGAGATAGTGGCTGTTAATAGAGTTCTACATTACACCACGTATGTGAATACATCCTAATCAATGTTGACATTGTTTTTGCCTTTGTCCAATAGAAATGATGAAAAATAAAGCTAGATTTTAAACTCAATTTACTTGCACATTAACTTGGCTACATATCTAACAATAAAGCCATAAAGCTATAGATTTTAAGGTCATAATCTGAAATTTAAGCCACCAGTTTTTAACAGAAGAGAGATAATACTAGGATTTTTTCCATGTGATGCAAAGACTGCCATCAATCATTTATAAGAAACTGGAAATCTAATAGTTAATGTGCACATATAACTATGAATATGCTATATGATCTAATCTAATGTGAAGGATTTCTAGTAAGACGTTTATTAAAAAATTCGTCTCAAAAGCTTAAGTAGAATAATGAAGAATCTTTCATTCAAATCTTAATTCCAATCTTTGTTCTCATATCAATTATAATTGTATCCTAATTTTTATCATTTTTTAAAGATTTGGATGTAAATATTATTTTAGATAATTTAGTATTATTTAAAAAACTGCACATTCTTTATAAGGAACATATTTAAATGTTTCCTAGTAAACACTTTAAAAGGTTTGTTAATGATAATGATTAATAAATGTTTATAAACAGACTAGTAAATATTTGTGTTACCAAATAGCATAATCCACATGTGGATTTCAGAAGATTCAGTTCTCCTCAGCAAGGTATTTACTGCAGGGGCAAACGTGGCAATGGAATCCTTAACAATGAAACAAGGCCAATAACCTAGAATACATTATAATATAATAGAATACATTAGACGTGTAAATGGCCTTGTATAAAGAGCTCCGGACAATATCTGGGATTAAATTCTAAAACTTAAGTTTAAGAAACTAGCTAAAAGATCCTGCTTTAGATTTTTGCACCCACAGTTACTTTGTAAATGGTATTTGGAAGGATGATCAAGGATGTCAAAAACCCTGAAGATCACCACTTCTGGTATTTAAAAGTTTAAAACAACATTTTAAAACATGTGAAAAGACTCTTTGAATTCAAAGCATTTAAATAGAAAATCACAGTTGTTGAAATGGGGTAAAGGGGCTCAGCAGGAAATATGTGCAGGACAGTGCACAGAACACAGACAGAGCAAGAAAAACAAAAGGTGATCAATTAATGATAAAAACATAGTTTAAAGAACTGGGATGTGAGAACTGGGATCAAAAGCTTTGTCAGCATCAAAGGTCCAGGTATGACCATGAGGTTTTACTTCAAGCATGACCATTATTGTAGGAGCTGCAATGGCACTAGCAAATCTGAAAAAAAAAACAATAACGTTTTTAAGCTAGGAATCATTGTAATTCTAAATATAGAGATATGGGCAAGTTCAAAACAGAACTAACTTTCTAGTCTTCGATAGAGATGCCACCAAAATTACATTGTTATGTTTTTAACAAAAATTATGCCAGAATGACACAGTCAAGTGTAAAAAAGGTAAACGCAATAAGTTGTAGAACCAGATTTAGCAGCAAAAATGATAAAATTATCTTTTTGACGTCATCATTCTTTCATATTGTTCTGAATGAATTTTGACATACTTTTATTTGAAACATTACCTTTGCACAATTCTGCAACAGTATTTCAGTTAGGTTAGGTCTAACTAAACCATTGCAAAAGTTTTATGCATTCCTTTTCAAAGTAACTTTGTAGAATATTTAGTGGTGTACTTGGGATTGTTGTCCTGTTGCATGACAAAGTTTTATTTTAGAATGTTGATTCATGTTGATGGATTCATTACTGTATATTGAATAATTTGGTATACAGAGAAATTCATAGCTGACTCAGTTATTGCAAGTAAAACAAGCCCAAATCATCACCACTTCATCACTGTGCATATCAGCGGGTATGGTGTCCTGTGCTAATATGCTCTTTTTTTTTAGCTAAACATTGTACAGTACTTGATAACCATACCTTACCTAACTTACCTTTTGTCTTGTCTGTCCGAAGAACATTATTCCAGAATCTCGTAGTTTATTTAGATGTCAAATTGCAAATGTAACCTATGCCGCCATTTTGATGTTTTTTTAGATTTTTTTTCACCTGGCAACCTTTGAAACAGTAGCTGTTTAGTCTTTATTTAATTGTACTGTCATGACATTTAACCTACTGATTAAGGCCTGCAAAATCTAAGACGTATTTCTTGAGAGTTTTATGATCTGTATTTAAATCGGCTATGATGTTTATTTTGGGAAGATGTCAAATAATCATTATTTCTGTGAAATGGTACACTTTAAATAGTTTGGAAATGACCTTGTAACACTTCACTTATTAATGGAGTGGCAAAAATAGCTTCTTTGAGATTATTGCTAATGTCTTTACTCCTTGGTATTGTATTACTGCATGCATAAATGCTTCAAATAAGTAAAATGGCAAAATATCAAAATTTACAACATGGTCATACACATACACACTTTTAATCAGTTAAACAAGGGCTTTTTTTTTAGCCTGTGGCAGCTGTTGAGGTGAGGAGGTAAATAAGACCACGTGCTAGTGCTTCACTATCATATTTCTTTATAGCCTAGTTCTTAGCTGAAGAAAAAAGGTATATGTGTGATTTAAATGACAAATGAAACAGAGAAGCTTGGTCACTAAACATCTAAGCCAAATCTGACTAAATTGTTTATATTGGCCCAGGTCCAATATCAGTCAATGTGATCAAGTATTGGTTGATGGGTAAAAAAAGAATAGGTTAACTAAGAAGCCATACCATAGTGTTGACAACAGTGATATGCAAAGGGGGCTAAGATCTGAGATTAACATGTGGGTTTGTATAGGAATGACATTAGTACTGCTATGAAGTTTCCTTTTACTTCAGAGCACAAAAGACACAGAACCAAATCATAAACTGTATAGAGTATGGAACAGTTAAAGAAGAAAAAACACTTTAGCACATGGAATACATTGTGTATGCATTCCCTGCTGAACAGCAGAAGAGCCATGCTATGAAGCGAGCCACAGAAATAGTAAAAGCAAATAATGCCCTCAGTCCAGCAATGTTGAAGCCAAGTGGTGTTAGATGAATGCAAAGGGTCTGTCAGCATCATCCATCCATCCATTATCTTCCACTTTATCCTCTATTAGGGTCACGGTGGGGTTCCCCATGCCCATTCAGAGGAGAACGTCTCAGGCGCTGGGCAGATACACCCAGGACAGGGTACCAATCCATCGCTGGTCACACACTCACTCACACAAACACACTCTATTTGGGGCAATTTGGAGAACTCAATTGACTTGATCCATGTTTTTGGACTGTGGGAGGAAACCCACGCGGACACAGGAAGAACATGAAAACTACACTCAGATGGGGATTCGAACCGGGAATCCCTAGCACTGTGAGGTGAATGTGCTAACCCCTAAGTCAATGTGCCGCCCTCTGTCAGCATCAGCTTTGCAAAATTAGTCTCGACCATGGACCATATCTCAGATGAAAAGACAGTAAATGGTCAAACTGCACACATAAGCAGATAACATCATCCGAGAAGAAGATTGTGCCATGCTAGCTTGTGTGCCAGGTATAGATGTTATAGAAGGGCAACAGAGCAATGTAGTTCCACTCACTTTCATCTGCCATTTGTGAAATTTAAAAGCATTTTCCACACTGGGCATAAACTTTGCCAAATCAGAATTAACAAATACTGTCTGTCACAGATGTTAAAATAGTAGTAAAAAAAAGTGCTTGGGAATTGTGTAAAAGAGTTAACACTAACGAGCTGTTATTGACTTTTGCCCAGACTGTCTAGAGAATGTAGAAGTGCAGAGAGCTGACGTGGTTGATGAGCCAAAAGCATTAAACTGTGCAGTTTGTTTCTCAAAATAATCTGTCAACTTATTTACACTTTTAAAATAATATTAGAATTTAAAGAGCTCAATATTTTGAATAAGAGTTAACATCTGCCCACAAATACACTTTGTGTGCCCACATATATTCTCCATCCATCCATCCGTTGATGTCTGTCTAGGTTGTTTTCGATCAGTGCCGCGCCTGTGTTTTCCATTGTGAAGTTTGCAATACGGCAAAAATATATCTGAACACAACTCATTTCGAGACTAAAACAGCATCAACGTAGATATATTCACAAGCACCGTTGCTATTTAAATGACGCAGGCGGAAGGCATGAAATTGGACTATTGGTGAGGTGTAAGATAGCAGTGAGCAGCGTGAAATGCCCTCCATAAGATGCAAGAGACCCTTAATGTTTCTGTTGGATACTGTCTAGAGGTGAAACTGAAAACAAACAAACCTAGGTGAAAATCAAACCAAAAAAAACACCTTTTTACTGTGATGCTCAATATTACCACTGTGTATATTAGTCCTTGATATTATACTAGTAGTAGACTTAATATATTTAAATATTTAATGGCCAAACATATTGAGGCACATATACTTAACATGTTCAACGGTTATTGTTACATCTCATTCTAAGAGTGTTTAACTGTACAGCTATAACTGCTTATAAGTTATCAGTGGTTTTTTTGTGTGTAATTCTCTTGCCCGTTTATTTAGAATAGCATTAATGAGATCAGACACTGATTTGAACGAGAGGGTTTAGCTTGTAGTCTTGGTTATAGTTCATTCCAAAAATGTTTGGGGTAAGGTCAAGGTCAAGAGCAAGCCAATGAAGCTGAAAATGAGTCACTTTGGGAGTAGCCTTCCCCAAACTGCACCCACAAAGTTGGAAGCATACATTTGTCCAAAATTATAGATTAAAAGTGTTAGAATTTTATACACTTGTGGCAATGAAACCAAATAAAACTATCAATGAAGAGTTTTGCCCCAATACTTTTCTTTATATTGTGTACTTATAACATATTGTGTACATATTACATTTTCCCCCAAAATTACATATCAAATCATCTTATCAATGTAATTTGTTTGAAAAAATATATACATCAACTCTTGTGATGCTAACAAATTATGAAATATTCACAAAGAGTTGTTAAAATATTTTTATTGTGTTTGAGTCCATCCAAGTTTTAATTTTTTGAATTGAAACACAACTTAACATTAAACATAACTTAATTTTAGATTATATTATCTAGTGACTTTTCCAATGTGCCAATATTTTCAAGATTTTTTTTTCACCGCATGCAATAATTATTTTTATATTTCCTACACAAAAGCTCTATGGCGACTATCTGTAAATGTCTAATTCATACTACTGTTACATTCTGAACATGGTTCATATTAGCAACAACCAAAAAATAATTATAATAATTGGTGTTATTTTGTTCATTTGTTCATTATGTTAGTTCAATAACTACTAAGATGATTTTTTTTTGTCACATAACACTGGTGATCCTCACCCTGACCAGCAGAAGCAACCTCAGCCCAACACTCAAAATTGTGCCCACTTCTTCTTTATTCTTTAAATTTCTTCTTTTTTCTCTTTTCCTTTTTCTTTTCTTTAGAAAAGGCAGGTAAAACATTGTATTAAAAATCTTAAACTGTAATGGTAGATGCTTTTCTCCACTAGTCTGTATTTTTCTGCCTTCCATCACACATGGCCTAAATGCTGATCAGCTGCAGAAGTCAGGGTGTCACATGTAATTCACAATGTCAATTTCATGCTTTCGTAAACTGTTTGGTAAGTACTCCCTCACTTTACATCTGCTAAACAATCAGGTCGACATGTCTGGGAGAAAGACAATTTAATGGTGTGACAGTTAACCAGAAAGTGTGGTGTGAGATGGTGCTAGGCAGCCCTTGTCTATCATCAGCTGATATTTATTTATTTACTGCAAACCATGCACAGAGCACAAACAAAATGTCACATCTCATTTTCACTCATGCCCTTTGAGATGCAAAGGATCTCTTAAGATCAGAATTGAGGACTTGGCTCTGGCTGATTAGAGTTCCTTGTAAAGGGTTCTGATAATGCATGCTGTGAACTGCCAGAGATAGACAATGAACCCATACACATACACGCATAAAATTTTCAAATTCATGAAACTTTATATTTCTGGTGTCAAGTTTTTATAAATATTATAATTATATAATTTTATGTTGGTATGATTTATTAATAATAAATAAACTGCCAGAGATGGATTGGCGCCCTGTCCTGGGTCTGTCTGCCCAGCGCCCGAGACGTTCTCCCCTGGATGGGCATGGGGAACCCCACCGCGACCCTAATAGAGGATAAAGCGGAAGATGATGAATGAATGAATAAATAAACTGTTTTCCATGCATAGCAATCTCTAATGGCTATTTATAAAAGTAAAAGCTATGGTAACTTTGTAAACCATTCTGTACAATTGTGATAAACGGAAAAGCATCTGGGATCAAACGTTTGGTTTAAAGACAGAACCTTTATTCACTGTTACTGCAACAACCCTTAAAAATTCTCAGAGCAATCCTTTTAGTTTAATAAGAAGTTGTATGGATTCTGTTGCTAAATCTTTTTCAGCTTGCTCTTTGTTAGCAGTAATACTAGCATCTTGCTGCAGTCTGTATTACAGCCATAATCCATGCCTTCATTTATAAAAAGCAACACTAAACATCACTGTAGCCAAAGAGTGCTAGCAATGGCTGTCTTTAAGGAACCCACAACATGCTGCCTGTCCACAGAGTGTTGGTTTTTTTGCACATAAACATGCTGCAGTGCCAAAGCCATTTCACATGCTGAAAAGAGGCTGTCCATTAATCTATGAATGAGAGAGCAGGGGGCACCCCATTGACAAATGTTATCTCCTTGTGGCATAGAAGGTTCAGACCTATTCAACACTTCCACTTTCAGGCCACTACCAAGATTATGTCACCTTAATCCCTAATGCAGGCCTGGGTGGGCAAGTGACTCCATGTGTGAGGAAAAAGTGTAGTGCAAGGCCAGCAAAGTGGGAATTGTTCTTTTTATTTATTTCTATCACAACAGAGGTGAAAGCAGCAGTGGTTTTGTCATCACTTTATATGTCTGAGGGCTTACAAGTTATGAGAATAAGTAGTTGTAGAGAAGCTATTTCTATTTTTCTATTCAGTAACACAAATTCAGTACATATGGAGTGTGTAGGGGCTGTTCGTTCAGTAAGTTTGCTTATTTTTCCAAAAAACACACTCACTTTTTTTCATGTTGTTTCTTCTTATGTTAAGAGACAAGATAAGCTAAAACTTTAATCCCACGAGGGGAAATGCTGGGTTTTAATGTGCGGTTGTATGTTGGGTATGAGTTAATTGTAAAATTACATAAATATAAATTGTAATGTTAGTAACAAAAATATTATGACTAATAAGTTAAGTGAAATAATAAATATAAATCATTTCAATTATCTAACATTTTTTTAATAAATAGAAGAGATTAGAGTGGTTATTATTTCTTTAAATCCAACTGAGACTGAACTTTGTGCAAGAGAAGCTGTCTAATTGATTCTTATAGAATTGCTGTATTGATTAGTTAGGGGCCTCTGGCCTTCAGGCTTTTATAAAATCCACTCTTTTTTTAACTGCTATTTGGCTGCAGTGACAGAAAGGCAGGAAGAAAGTGTAGTGGCTTATCTGGTGACCCATTGGCTGCGCTTGACCATGCTACCTGTTTTATATAACTGGCTTTGCATTGGTCTGAATTTAAATATTGATGTGAACTTACATATGAGGGTCTCCAATTTAGCATTATACAATTAAAGCCTGGGTTTAGTTTTGTCAGTTTCTTTGAAAAGTTTTTATGGTTGATGATCAAGGACACTCAGGTAAGATTTCTTAAAATTAGACAAAATTCTCTTAAAATCTTTATTAGTTTTTAAAGGCATAAAATCTCAATATCAATTAAAACTGTCAGTAATTATATGCTGTGTCAAACGTAAGCAGTTAACATCTTTGTGTCTACAGCCTTAAGAATTCCCATGTATGGTTGTTAAATTTCCTATCTTTGTCATGTTATCCCATGCATTTAATAGCCCTAGCCACCAAATGCTTTCCTATATACTTAGAGTGCAAACTCTGTAACATGTCTTCTGAAAGTTAACCATAAGTTGAAGGTTATAAAGATATGCAAGGGTGCATGCGCACTTTATTATAAAAGGGTCTTAAATTATAGTGTGCATATTAAATGGAGTTATAAGGCTGAAGCCAACAAGAAAATAATATCCTCAAACCAGGGCCTAACAACACGCTTCACTGGGCTGATAAAGGTAGGTGTAAAAATGGTGGATGAATAAATGTTTTTGCTGTGAAAAAATGATTGTTATTCAAAGGATGCTCTGTGCCATCCCTGGCAGGGTGGCCTTTAGGCCAGCCCATCAGCTCCCATACTTTCACACACATGTTTTTTTTCTACCTCTTTTAGTTTCTGTTATTCCATTTTTAATTTCCTGAATATCTGTGGGGATTTAGGTAATGCCTTGCAGTTTTTGCTGCTTATCTTCAACCTGTATCTCTTAGTAGGTGCTCTCTCCCAATCTCTCTTGGTTCCTATCTGGCTCTATTTTTCTTTTCTACATCCAGGCTCTCTCTCACTCTCTTCCTCCCTCTCTCTCTCATATTCATTCATTCTTGTTCGTACTCACTCACTTCAGGAAGAACAGGGTCTAAGCAGTCATGAACCATTTAGCTGGAAGGAAACAGAAGGGCTGTACCTTTAAACTGGGATTTCTGGACCAATCTGCACTGTGTATTCGAATTGCAGAGTAACAAATGGACAGTGGAAAGGGGGTTTGTAATGGTGATTAGAGACTGAAATTGGTTCAGATTTACAGTGTCAGTCAGAGATGGAGGGAACGGAATAAGCGGTCTAAGCGGTCTAATGGATCCATCAGCTTGCTTCGGCGACTCAGCACGCCAGGCGAGGTCACCAGCCTTCCACGGGCGGCACAAAAGCACTTCAATTTTGTTAGGAAATGTATCAATTTAACTGACTTGAGCGGCGCACTGGAAACCTAATGAATCTGGACTCAATTTTCCAGCACACTGCCTCTGTGAACTGGGGGAAACAATGTTGGTGGCAATGGGGTTGAGGAGGGGGACTGCTGTGATTGGCTGGCCATCTTTCTGCAAACCAGTGTAGGCGTCAGGGGCCGGACTGCATTTATCTAGTGCTTGCCGGCCCACTGTCACTCATCTAACAATGATGTCATTAAAAGTAAATTGGCCTCTATTTCAGCGCGATGATAATGCTAATTGAGTGGCAAAACATAATACAGAGGGGCTGTTGTATGCTGCTGAAGGGGAGGAGGGGGGAAAGATTAAATGGCTATACAATAGATGGTGTCAGGCATGGCAGATGTTGCTTTGTGCTCAGCACTGCATTGACATATCTCTTGCTTGTCAGGCCCGGGCTTTAGGAGAGTCTTACAGGGCAGGGGACCAGATGGTCCCACACTGAGTGCCCGAATAAAGCAGTTAAACAGGGCTGCCTGGTTATTAAAAAAAGACAACTCGGCCACAAGAAATGTGGTGGCTGGTAAATAAAGGGAACAGCCTTATCGATCTGGGTGCCACACGTCAGGCCTGACTGTAGGATAATGAAAGACCCCTGGCCAGCATGCATGATGTTTATTTAGGGGACGGAGCAGTATAAGCCATGCCTAAATTAAAATCCCCCTGCCCCTCTTCTTCCAAATACCCCATACATTATACCTGAGCCTTAAAGAAAGATAAAGTGATAAAGTGCTCTTTAAACACATTTATATATCTAATTTAGGACACTGAAAAGTTTTTGTCTGCCTTAGCTTAGTAAAATTATAATTGATTTTTGTGCTAAAGTTTATTTTTCATTAATTTTATTTAATTCCTAACTAGGGTCTCCTGATCAGAGTTGCGGGGTATGCAGAAGCCTAGGGGAAATTACAGAACAGCAGGGCTGGATTTCCCGAAAGCGAACGTTCTTAGTGATTTACGAACAACTTTAAGAACGACGTAACTTTAAGAATTTTACGGCGCTTTCCCAAAAGCCTTCTTAAGTCTCCTAGACTAAGAGAGACTTTTAAGTCTTTGTAGACTCCGCCCCTGAAAAGGCACTGTCAGTCGAAAACTGAATCACAGATTACCACACAATCTCTCATTACAATGCACAAAAAAATAAACAATTAATTTAGAAAATCTTTAAAAAAAAAAACTATATAAACAATAAATAATCATATTTAAATTAGGCTACTGTTATAAAAAGCGGGAAACAACCAATTTTTGACCAATTTTCGCTTACCAAGCAAGCTTATCAATGGGTGCACTTTTAACTTTTATTCAGTGACATGGCAAACCAACAGCAACTTTTCTGAAAGCAAACTAAATAAGATGCTTGTTTTATTAGAACAAAAAGACAAATTATTTACATTATTACATTATTTTCCAAAGCACGAAATAGTTCCACCAACAAAGAAGGAAGTGGAGGATGTATCGCAAACTATAAGTGCTTGCAATTCAACTAATAGATCAGGCATAAACTATATTTGGCAGGAACATGAATGCCGTCTTCACTCTCTTCATTTTCACATTCTTCATCAGGAGGATTTAAGCCAGAACCAACTGCAATGTTGTGTTGTGCTGGTGAAAACCTAAATCCCCCTGATGCATATATATACACAACATTGCAGTTGGTGCATATAAATATATATATAATAATAATAATAATTATATATATATATATATATATATATATATATATATATATATATATATATATATATATATATATATATATATGTCCATGTGGGTTTCCTCTGGTTTCCTCCCACAGTCCAAAAAAACATGGATCAAGTCAATTGAGTTCTCCAAATTGCCCATATAGAGTGTGTTTGTGTGAGTGAGTGCGTGCCCAGCGATGGATAGGTTCCCTGTCCTGGGTGTACCAGTCCCTGAGTTCTCCCATGGATGGGCATGGGGAACCCTACCGCGACCCTAATAGTGGATAAAGCGGAAGATAATAGATGAATGGATATCTATATATATATATATATATATATAGGGCGGCACGGTGGCTTAGTGGTTAGCACGTTCGCCTCTCAGCGCTAGGGATTCCCGGTTCAAATCCCCATCTGGGTGGAGTTTCCATGTTCTCCCCGTGTCTGCGTGGGTTTCCTCCGGGTTCTCCGGTTTCCTCCCACAGTCCAAAAACATGGATCAAGTTAATTGAATTCTCAAAAATTGCCCCATATAGAGTGTGTCTGTGTGAGTGAGTGTGTGCCCAGCGATGGATTGGCGCCCTGTCCTGGGTCTGCCCAGCGCCCGAGACGTTCTCCCCTGGATGGGCATGGGGAACCCCACCGCGACCCTAATAGAGGATAAGCGGGAGATAATGAACGAATGAATGAATGAATGAACTTTAAAGCTAAATTTGTGTGTAACCAGTGTGGGTTTTTTTCTATGTTTATAGAAATGGAATATTTTTTGTACATGTTGGTTGTTGATCTGTATCACTGTGGTGTAACGAGCGCAGTAATACATAGCTGTGTCTGCACTCTGCATGTTCTGTCCTTCTAGCTGTGCTGAGCTACTGGATGTGTCTCTAGAAACCTTAAACCTGCTTTTCAGTTTCTCACTGTAGTAAGTGCTACCATCACCACAGATTAATCCAATCCATTCCAGGGTTTTTCCAGCAGGTTGTCGTATCCAGCCTGTACAGTAGCTACTGTCAGTTACTGAATATCCAGAAACTTTACAGTTCAGTGTCAATAACCCTCTAGGTTTTACATCTGATGATTGAGGCTGGATTAACTCAATACTGTTAACACCTGTTAAACAGAATAAAAATATATAAGACTAAAAGAAATGATAAAGGTGCTGCCAGTCTAGATCTAATCTGAAATAAACTTACAAGTCACAGCAGCCAGAAGAATCACTAGAATGAATGTAGAGCACATGGTGTGTGTAAGAATAAAATTTTTGCTGTACACCTTCTCCCTCTACTGTTGAAATAAATAGGAAGCAGCAGGGAATTTGCATAGAGCATCATGAAATGCAGATTTGATTTGTAAAAAACTTTAGATTATTTTTCCTTATAGAAATACATTATAAATCTGAAATGAATGGAAGCATAAAACCTAAAGTTTGTGAACACTCATAGTACATACAGTCTATATTTAAAATGCTATAGTGATCTGAAACTGCAGTAATTCTGTGTAAGGCGTCAGTGCGTAAAGGACAAGCGATGTATGCAAAATTAAAGTTTATTAGCAACCAATACAAAAAGGGAAAATCCAAAAGAGAAGTCGGGAGAAACAGGCGGGAAGTACAATAACCGGGAAAAGCAATAATCCAAAATAATGCTCTGTATGTCTCAAGAGAAAACAATACTTCACGATGGAAGTATATATAGACAGAAGTCCAGGTGTAGGTGATTACCACTCCGGTGAACCCGAGCAATGAAGAGTCCCCCCCAAAAGAGTCCGAAGTGGGTCCATCCTGAGGACGAACAGACTTAGCAGCTCCCTTGTCCTGACAAGGAACAAATTGCCATGCCCTAGGATGCCTTCTGGGTCATGGAGCTGGCTGAGACGGGTGGCGCCGATGGAACTCGACGATGAGTACAGGGTCCAGGATATCTGACGCCGGTACCCAGCTACTCTCCTCAGGACCGTAACCCTCCCATTTCACCAAGTACTGAAGTATGCCAGCTCTACGACACAAATCCACCAGGCGGTGCACCGGATAGGAAGGCGTTCCTTATACCATCAATGGAGCAGGACATCATTATTTTTTTTTACAATTTTAAAGGGGCCTATATATTTACTTTATATTTATAAATATATACTATATATTTTTTTACTTCCCTCTCAAAGCCTCAGGTCCATTGTGGAAAGCTACACTCTGTCACCAGGTTGGTACTCGGGATTGGGATCTCTTCGTCGATTAGCCACCCTCTTCCACTGCTGCAGTACGATATTGATGCGCTGATGCTTTTGCTCCCAAACCTCCTCACTTCATTGCATCCAATGGTCAACAGCAGGGATTTCAGAGCTTACAGGAGTCCAGGGCATGATGGGGGGGGGGGGTGATAGTCAGGAAATGACTTAATCCAGTGGTAGAGCTTGTGAGTGAGTTTCTGAGCCATTTCGGCCCAGGCAAGATAGGTGGCCCAGTCCAGTTGTCATGACAGAAAATGTGTAGAAATTTACTTAGCTTCTGGTTAACTCTTTCACATTGACCGTTCGACTGAGGGTGGTATCCTGACAATAGCCTGCATGAGACTCCTATCTTTTCCATGAAGGCAGTCCATACATGAGAGGTAAATTGAGTACCCCGATCGGAGATGATGTCCTTTGGAATCCCGAAAAGGTGAAACACCTGATGGAACTCTGTGGTTTGGAAGGGGGTGGGTAATGACGGGAAGGGGATAAACCTTACCCCTCATGAGAAACGATCTACCAACGTGAGAATAACTGTATTACTAAACGATGAGGGTAAGTCTGTGATAAAATCTACAGCAATATGCGACCAGGGTCGTTTAGAGGTGACCAGAGGCATTAGCTTCCCAGCTATTCGGGGAATTTTGCATTGGGCGCAAACTGGAAAAAGAAGCTCCCACAAATATGTTCCCGCGAGTAGTTGGAAAGTTCTTGTTTCTCCAGGATGGCCTGTGGAAAGAGACGTGTGCACCCAGGTACAAAACAATCAATTTCTGTTTTGTGTTTATCATATAGTGTGATTATATCATCCAGCCGTCCATTCATCCATCCATTATCTCCAACTTAATCCTCTACTAGTGGGGTTCCCCATGCCTATCAAGGGAAGAACATTTCGGACGCAGGGCAGATACACCCAGGACAGGTTTCCAATCTATCACTGTTGATGGTATCAGTAGTGCATTTTTATATTTTCTATAGTTTAGGTTATCATTAATATATTTTTATACTCAATTATTGATTGTCAGACCAATTATAAATTTCAATTTTTATTATTACCATCATAAATATTCAGACTAGCCCAGACAGAATGTGATGTGTGAAATTACCGTTGATATTATAATTGCCAACATTTTTACCTGACTGATACACTGCCACAGATTGCAGTAAGCCAGGGGCAACTGACTGAAGCAGAAAAATTGTTATTAAGCAAAATAACTGTTCTTTATTACTAAGAAAACTTAAGCACGAATATACACTACAAACAATTCATTAAATGGGAAACATGCAAAACACCACAAAATGCGCACATTTATAAGACTAAGTATGACAGCACTTTAGTTTTTGTAGAGCAGTTACTCTTATTTTCACCAGTGTGCTCTTCTTGCACAATAATACACAGCCGTGTCCTCTGCTGTCACCCCGGAGAGTTTCAGATAAACCATGCTGTTGCCATTATTACGAGTGATTTCTATTCGGCTTTCAAAATTTTTACTATAATCATTGCCACTGCCATCACTATAAATGCGCCCCATCCACACCAGAGCTTTTCCTGGTTGCTGCCTGATCCAGTGCATTTGATAGCCACCAAAGTTAAACCCTGATCCTTTACAGGACAGACTCAGAGTTTCTCCAGGTTTTTTCTGCTCTGCAGTCTGTAATGATTCAAGACTTTCACCCTTCACACCTGATGACAATAATGAACATTATAATAAACCTTATAAAAAACATTTTACAGCATTAAATCTGCTGTAAAAATAGTGCAGAGAGATAAAGAACAAAAAAAAATGTGGGAAACTTACATGTGACGGTTAGTGATAGCAGTAATAAGTACAGTGTAATGTTCTTCATAGTGAGTGTTAATGAAACTCAGATTATCAGCTCATAAATACTGCACATGGTCAGAGCACGTGGGATTTACATCATGACGTCATGCAGGGAAAAAGCAAGTGACTTGTGGTGGTGTAAAAAAAACCATCGCTGGGCAAACACTCACTCACTCACTCACACAGACACATTCATTGGACTGGCGGTCCTGCAGGACCCCCTTAATGGACTCACATATAGTTTTCCAGTTGTTAGAGTTTTTCCATTTGTTAAATATTTGTACATGGCTGTCCGACACTGTTGTTGCTGCCTGGCCACTCAAGGAGAATGTGTCCCCCACTGAGTATTGGTCCTCCCAAGGTTTCTTCCTTAAATAACAATATATAAGGGAGTTTTTTTTTGCTCTTTGGGGGTTTCAAGGCTTTTCATTCTGTGAAGCTGCTTTCTGACAATGTACTGTTGTAAAAAGCGCTATATAAATAAATAACTTGAACACACTCTATATGGGGCAATTTAGAGAACTTAATTCACTTGATCCATGTTTTTGGACTGTGGGAGGAAACCGGAGAACCCGGAGGACACGGGGAGAACATGGAAACTCCACCCAGATGGGGATTCAAACCGGGAATCCCTAGTGCTGGAAGGCGAACGTGCTAACCACTAAGCCACAATTAGGATGATAATAGGCATTCTAATTCTTATAAAGCCACAATATTCTTTATTTTAAGATCCACAAGCTGCTTAAAGAAAATAAT
>JAFMOD010000428.1:823496-855712 GCA_019802435.1 Corydoras maculifer
GTCTGCGTGGGTTTCCTCCGGGTTCTCCGGTTTCCTCCCACAGTCCAAAAACATGGATCAAGTTAATTGAATTCTCAAAAATTGCCCCATATAGAGTGTGTCTGTGTGAGTGAGTGTGTGCCCAGCGATGGATTGGCGCCCTGTCCTGGGTCTATCTGCCCAGCGCCCGAGACGTTCTCCCCTGGATGGGCATGGGGAACCCCACCGCGACCCTAATAGATAATGAATGAATGAATATATATATATATATATATATACTGCATTTATGTATGTAGTATGTATATATATAAATCTGCATTTAAATCTGGAAACTAAAGATATCTATAAAATAATGATAATGTATAAAATAATACGTGACTATATTAACAAATTCTAGGTCATAATATTAGTGCTTATTTTATTACTGTGCGATTTAAACAACCAGTGCGTCTGTGAGTCTTTTTTCGCTGCCAGTTACGAATTTCTTAGTAAGTTACGAGTGGGTCTGAGTACTCGTAAGATACGAGTGATTTTAAGAACGACTTAAGTTATGCACGCATTCGGGAAAGGCTCGTAAATTTGAGAATGTTCTTAAGTACGAAGTTACGAAGCACTTAGCGCTAGGACACTTTTGGGAAATCCAGTCTCTAACTTAGCATGGAGCAACACACAAACACATAGAAATAAAAAAAAAAAAAAATGAAAACATTAAACACACTATGCCACACTTGTTATTTATTTTATCTTAAAAAATAGCATTTTATTGTAATAATATTTCAATAAAATGCAATACTTTAATGTGTGTATATAATAATGTGTGTATATGTATATATATATATATATATATATATATATATATATATATATATATATATATATATATATATATATATATATATATATATAAACCAAGCTTGCAAAAATATACATTTTATTGCAAATAAACAGCTACTCTGTTGGTGACTTACTGATAATAGACCATTAATAAAGAGAGGAAACTCTTATAAAAGTCCTGCTCAGTCAACATATCAAACAGCATGCAGACCACTGTGCATTCCTCTGGTGTTCCCACAGGTCAAAGGTTAGATGTATTAGATGCTGGTGTTGTGTAACTTATCTGTGAACTTAAATAGCTAGATTTACATCTTTATTATTTTTATACTATTTAGGAATTGTATCGTTGTTTCCTGTCTGCTTGACTGAGACCTTAAATAATGCAATCACCTCTACTTGACCACCCCTATTATTACCTGCACTGAGCTTATTTGGTAGCACAGACACCAACAGTTTCCATGTCTTCTATGTCCTGAGATAAAAGAATTACAGAACTGATGTAAATTAAAAAAAAAAAAATATATATATATATATATATATATATATATATATATATATATATATATATATATATATATATATATATATATATATATATTATTTATTACTTACTTATTACTTATTGGCGGAAATATTGTATGCTACAATTTACATGATTATTTAATATATTGCAGTGGAATAATGTGAAACTTAAAACCATGTTTATTACTTACAAATTGTTGATCTATTAGCTGATGCTGAATTCTAAATACAATTTTCTTCTTTAAAATAGTAGTTTGAGTAATTATGCATTAAGTGGACACTGCATTCCAGATTGTGTGCATTTAAACATGTGGAACTAAAAAAATTTAAGTGTGTCAGGGATCAGTATGAATTTTCTTTTATATGTGTTATAATAGTAGCACTAACACCCATTTAATTAATGTATCCTGGGTAATATCCCAAATCAACCACATTAAACATAACATTATATGCAGTAAAATGTTCATTAGAAAATATCAACTAATAGAATAGTATTAAAACAGTATTAAATTGTCACCAATAGCATTCTTGTTACTTTACAATCATGCAAACTGTCCTAAAAACTGATTCACAGTCCTATAAATCCAAATAAATGAAGGAAGAATTAAAATAAAACTAAAAGGACATATGCAGTGCCTCACTTACCAAAGGCGATCCAAGCATTAAGCCCACCATTCACGCTAAAGATGCTGGGGAATCCTCTCTCCTTGCCGTTAACAGGAGTGCTGCCAATGAGGGAAGGGCCTCATCCGCTTTCAATAGCATGAGTACAGAGATTATTTTTTTTTATATATATATATATATATATATATATATATATATATATATATATATATATATATATATATATATATATATATTTCAACACATTCCTTAGTTTTCTGATCAAAAGACATTTAAGTAATTCTTATGCAATGAACCAAAAAAGTTTTTATTTAAAAAAATAATTATTCTTTAGAAGGGCGGCGGTGGCTTAGTGGTTAGCTATGTGGTTAGCACGTTCGCCTCTCAGCGCTAGGGATCCCCGTTTCGAATCCCCATTTCTTCCCGTGTCTGCGTGGGTTTCCTCCGGGTTCTCCGGTTTCCTCCCACAGTCCAAAAACATGGATCAAGTCAATTGAATTCTCAAAATTGCCCCATATAGAGTGTGTCTGTGTGAGTGAGTGTGTGCCCAGCGATGGATTGGCGCCCTGTCCTGGGTGTATCTGCCCAGCGCCTGAAATGTTCTCCCCTGGATGGGCATGGGGAACCCCACCGCGACCCTAATAGAGGATAAGCGGGAGATAATGAATGAATGAATTATTCTTTAGGTCAGAAATATAATTTAGTTAAATAGCAAAAGCACAAAAGAAAGAAAACAGTTATTCAATAAGATTAGGCAAATTTTTATAACACAGCAAGGAAAATAAGTAGACTGCTTTAAAAGACATAGCCTTAACTGTTCTGATCTTTTTTAAACATCACTCTGTTTTCTGAATAATCCAGTTTGTTTCAGAGTGCTGTGTGATCTCTATAATAGGAGCAAAGCCCAGAGTCATGTTTGATTCTCTGACATTTCTCTACGCCTACCGTTAACTTCGCTAATCAACCTTTTCTGAATGTTTTCAACTTAGTCATTCCTGCAGGAGCAAATAAAAATAAGCAGGCATATCTGTGTCCGAGCCCTTGGGACAGGAAAAGTTTGAGATGCTATTTGACAGGTTCACTGAGACTGTTTTATTTCGTCTCTCCTTTCTGTCTTAGGTGTCTGACTGCAAGACATTTAATCGAGGAACTAGGGGTTTCATATCAGTTACAAAAATCAAATAATACAAGATGATTTACTCCCCCTAGCAACCAGGGAGTGCGCTCTTAGCAACCAGTCAGGCCTCAGGCCTATGTGTAATCAGCTTGAAAATATTTCAATTATTGTGTTGATTTTAGTGGATTTGAGAGGCGGTTTACTGTGTGCCTCTGTACATTCAGCCCATGACCTGCAGAGGAAGACATTGATTTAAACAGGTGTCAGAAAGGAAAAGTAGAGGCAATTTAAATGGGAATGGGATAGCAAAGTCATTGAGCACTGTTCAGCACCTGTGTGACATCTGCCTGCTGCTACCAAATCAATGCCATTCAGATAAATGAAACAAAAGAGAGAGAGACAGTGAGAGAGAGAAACAGAGTCAGAGAGAAAATCACCTTGAGGAATCATCCATCTGGTATGGCTCAATGGAGCAGGAGTCTAAATACAATCTGCAGTACAATGCACCATAACCTCAAGAAATGTGTTGTTGCAGATCCTTGTAGAATCTTTTGAGGGTAGCCAGATCAAGTCAGTGTTTAGACCAAGGATCCTTTTCTTGCTTCTGTTATTTCTTGAGACATCTTTAGCTTCACAGCTTGAATAAAAAATGACCAAAATGACTTGGTTAGGGTAGTCACCTTTGTGTCACAATTATGCCAAAAAGTGTAATGTTTTTCTGAAAACTTGAATTCTATCTTTATTTTTAAGGGTATTTTCAGAGGAATTGTTTAAGTCACAATAGCATACTATCACTAATTTTGGAGAAAATGCAGTAATGCATAATTTTCACACTGGTTAAAAGAAAGAACAATTTATATCGCATTCTGCATTGTAATCTGTTTTTTTTCCATTAAAAACTTTAATTTGTCTTGAAAGGGTACATTAGGGCAAATTTTAGCAGTTGTGCCAACCATTATCTTAAGTGGATAGAATATTAAAACTGCCCCTTCATTGATTTGCAGGGTTATATTTAGCATGCAAATTGATTCTTTTCACTGTTCCACGAACGAAGATCATTTCAGCAAAGCTAATTTAGAGATTTGGAGAGGAGACGGAACTGTAATTAACAGAACAGACTTTCCGTCCCAAACCCATCCTCCAGCTTCTAACAATTTCTGTCTATCTTCTGTGATGGTGGTGTCAAATTTCATTCCAGCTTTATCTTCTATTAACCAGTGTTCAGTGGTATTCCCAAAATTGCTATGCCTAATTTCATGTATTTTGTCCTCAGCTGCAGATTCTTTTGTGTGTTAATGTAGCTCATTTTCCCTCCACTTGTTTCCATTACTATTTTCCTTTGTGTAAGTCGTTCTGTGCATGACAGACCATTACTAAAAACAACCTTGGTATAGTACTGACCAGCAGCCAAAAACATTAATCAGTCATGCATTCATGTAAAGTCGTACATACATACATTGCTCTTTATTTAAACCTACATTAATTTTCAGTTGTGGGCTTATGTAAGACTCTTATGTTATGTTAGACCTATGTAATGTTTCTCTGCTGTTGTTATTAACAGCAATTAAACATGTTTTAACAATTTATCACATAAATCCCTAATCATAAGCCTACCACCATCCTCAGAGTTGTGAGTGAACGTAGGAGTTATGTATATTTGTGTGGAAGCACACATTGTTCTATTTCTTTTTTTAGCAACAGATTTGCAATTTTTTTTTAAATCAGCACTGGAAATATGCTTGATTATTTGTTTATATGTCTCTCACTGTTTTATTTATCAAACTTATTTTTTTCTGCAACAAAAGTTCTATGTTCAAAAAAACTAATAACAGGAAAGACAGTAAATGTAAGGTTTAACTACATGTATGTAGGTTAATTGGGCTTATAAAACACTAATAATACATTATCTCCCTATTTATTATTTTTCTGACTAGCACTCTGTTATGTGTATGCTCATTATTACCACTTATGTACCATATGTAATTGAACAGTACTTACACAGTAATGCAATCTTTGCACGATAATTGTATTGCACAATACTGGCATTATTGCAATTTGTTATATCTGCACAATGCCATTATTTGCCACAATGCAACTTATACAATACAACATTTCTTGTTGATGCTAACGACATTTTGTTGTCTTGATCTTGTACAGAGCAATGACAATAAAGTTAAATCAATGAATCAATAATGTATACTGTTTATCTCAATATATACAACTACCGCTTTACTTGAAGTTGTGACAAATACTAGCAGCATGTAACATTAGTGTCCTGAGTTTTGGTTCTAAATCAAAGAGGAAAGAGATCCAAAAGAGGATGTGGATTGTGCTAATGCATGTGATCACGCAGTAAGTGTCTGACAGCATCTCACTTTCCTCAGCTAGTCTATTACAATTTTTTAACACAAAGGTAAGGTCTAAGTGTCAGGTGTCATAATTTAATTGTGTTGTTTTCTACTCTCTCCTTCACTGCAGGCCCTGGGTAGCAGGCTAATCTGCATATTGTTCTGTCACTCTCCTCGCTCTTTCTCGGACTTTGCGCTTAATTGGGGACACTACGAGTTCACTTTCACACTCAGCTTTTATCTTGACCTTAGAAGATTAACTGCCGATAAAGATAATAATCTCTGGGCTGCTCCAGCAAGGACTTAATTTTCTCACCATTTCTGCACAAGTGGCTCGACTGAATGTGCAATAGACAACGCTTTGACAGTTAGTTAAACTCTTATATATGAGCTTTATAAGACCACTGGACAAAGATAAAAAAAACAACAGGCAATTATCTGATTGGCTACTTTCATAAAATGCCTTATACCACTAGATCTAATAACAAGGGTGATTTGAAATTGCATTAAATTGTAGTGCGTAGAGAGCTGTGATGGGCTTTGTTTATATAAACTTGCAACCTACCCCACAGTATAAACCAAATAGTTCATTTGCAGAAACCAACTGCTGTAAGCTGTTTATCAAGTCTGATCTTTGGGTGATGACACTCACAAGATCATGGAAATTGTTGTTATTGTTGTCAGTGTTTTCTGTATAAAAACCTTCTGCTTGCTGGGATTTTTATCACTAGTCCCACAGATTAGCCCACCTCACGCTTTTCTTGCACCAGAGGCATCTTTAATCTGGAAAGCCCTTAAGATTACTGAATGGAATTACAACATCCTTGAGCCAAAATATCTTTAGGGTAGTAGTTTCCCTATGCCTGAATGATCATGAAAGTTCTTTAAAAATGATAAGAATTAGTATTTATTTTCATAATATACGAATAAACTGTGTATCTTGTATAAGTGCATATGTAAATATTGTTTAATTTAATTACTTTTCTACATTAATGACATCACCACAGTTTAGACTTGTTTGGTATTTCTTAACTTTAGCTGTAACTCCCTTATATTTTTGGAACCATTTTTTTTTACTAGGGATGAAAACAAAATCAATCCAGTATTAAATTAGACTGCAAAAATTAACAAATGTACAATGGCCATTAATGTACAATGGCCAGTACTAAACTGACTGAAAAAATGTAATGAACTGTTGTGTCTAAATAATTATGTGTCTAAATCTATATAAAAAATAAATAATAAATATAGACATTTTCTACTGAAGTGAACATGCACTGGCCTTTGTCTGCAGAGATGTTGTCTGACGCCAATGATAACTGTTCTCAATGACAAAAACAAGTGGTATTGTTTTGCATCTGTTGGTTTTGGCATTTTAAATACTTGACCAATTTTGAGTTTTTATGTTCCTGTAAAAAATATGGCTTTTGAGAAGATGAGTTGGCCCTAATTTAATGGTGGATGATAGCTGAGAGTACTTTCTAATTTAGCATTACATATTTTACCTACATAAATTGTTTTATATAAAACAAATCATCTTATCATTGAGACTAAAAATAGCTGACAACAAAATAGTGAAAAGCAATTTAGGCAGCAAAAAGTCTATATGCATTGATAGATATGATTACACTATAAATTTGTAAATACTCAAAAAATCACATTCTGTCTCACTCTAATCTCTAATCTCTAATTACTAATTAATTATAGACTAGTCATCTATCCATAACTAAAGTCATTTTGACTAATCTCCCTTACTTGCTGGGATAATGCATGGTGTGTTTTCCTCTTATTTTGTGGTAAATAATGTGTTAACAGCTCTCAGATAGAGCATGTCAGTATTGAATGGTTTCTAGGCTGTCGCATCTTTCCCACTTCCTATGCTCTAATGTGATCGATTGGGCCAGCAACAGGACTGAAACATGCTCCTCAATAGGGTGCTTTGATACTGACATTTCAGGCACAGTTAGGCACTATTACCCCTGGGCCATTGAATATAAATAAAATACAAGTCAAACTCAGTTTTGGGGGCCTCTGGTCTAAGCCACTTTGTGCCCAGTTGTTCAGTTCAAGAGACTGTTCTCCTAAGCAATTTATGAAGTTTTTTCCAGATTTTAAAAAATATTCTTGAGTGAGTTAATATTATGCAATAATAATACTAATATTAATACCAATGAGCGGCACGGTGGCTTAGTGGTTAGCACGTTCGCCTCTCAGCGCTAGGGATTCCCGGTTCGAATCCCCATATGGGTGGAGTTTCCATGTTCTCCCCGTGTCTGCGTGGGTTTCCTCCGGGTTCTCCGGTTTCCTCCCACAGTCCAAAAACATGGATCAAGTCAATTGAATTCTCCAAATTGCCCCCTATAGAGTGTGTTTGTGTGAGTGAGTGTGTGCCCAGCGATGGATTGGCGCCCTGTCCTGGGTCTATCTGCCCAGCGCCCGAGACGTTCTCCCCTGGATGGGCATGGGGAACCCCACCGCGACCCTAATAGAGGATAAGCGGGAGATAATGAATGAATGAATTAATACCAATGACACTCTTACTAGTACTACAACTACTATTAATATTGTTGTTATTAATAATAATAATAATAATAATAATAATAATAATAATAATAATAATAATAATAATAATAATAATAAATAACAATAATAACTATTAATGTAACTAACCTAATCCAATATGTGATATTGGATTAAATGCATAAATGCATGCAAATGTGATGATCATTTCTTTCTTTCAAATTAAATACATTTATATGAACCTTTTGCAATAAAATATTCCATCCATCCATTATCTTCCTTTTTATCATTAGCTTTTTCCTCTACTAGGGTCACGGGGGGTTCCCCATGCCCATCCAGTGGGGAACGTTTCAGGCGCTGGGCAGATACACCCAAGACAGGGCACCAGTCTATCGCTGAGCACACACTCACTCACACAGACACACTCTATATGGGGCAATTTGGAGAATTCAATTCACCTTGATTTATGTTTTTGGACTGTGGGAGGAAACCGGAGAACCAGGAGGAAACCCACGTGGACAACAGAAAAACTCATGAATCCCTACCAGGATTCAAACAGGGAAGCCCTAGCACTGAAAGGCGAAAGTGCTAACCACTAAGCCACTGTGCCACCCTGCAATAAAAGATTATTTATGAGAAAAAGCACAAAACATTAAATAGATAAAATATCAATCAACTTTATGTGCAGATTGCAAAATTATGATAATTAAGATAATGAAGATGATGATGATTAGTATTATTATTATTATTATTATTATTATTATTATTATTATTATTATTATTATTATTATTATTATTATTATTATTATTATTATTATTGTTGTTGTTGTTGTTATAATTATAATAAGTATTATATTATATTTCTAAAATATCTTTGTTTTTGTCTTCAAACCATTTAGATTTATTTAACAGGTTAATAATCAAGTAATTACACTAGATACAATGGACAGAATAATGATGACACTACAAAAATAAAGTAACATTAAAGACATTTATAGATATTTCTCTTTTTATTCCTAAATATTTGTATGAATTTTCAAAAGAAACATATTTGCACTGTCATTAAATTTTTTTTTAATGTTTTTATTGACTTAAATTTATATGTATACCTGTTGTTTGTTTGTAAGCACAATTGAACATATACAGTATATTTTGACAGATATTCTGACATTGGTGAGTATTACTTTGTTCTATTGTTTAGATTTTTATGATGAAGAGTTTCTGGACTTTGTAGCTATTTGTTTCTATTAACCACAGCAACTGGGTTGCATCAAGTACAATTGAGGACTCTATTACTTTATAGAGCAATGCTTTAAAACCAATCAGGTCCAGCAGGAGGGCCAAAGTGGAAGATTCCAGCAACTGATCATAGTGGAGTTTATTTATCTCCCCATAACTACAGTAATTTGCGACCTATAAATGGTTGACACGCCCAAATAGATTTGGACAGTGTTGGCTTAACATCTGGAAACACTGTTTAACTCATCCCATCTCTGGAAGTTTTCACACTTCACACTTCATTAACCTCCAGGGCCTAGAGTCCCTGGGAAGACAGGGGAAGCAAAATGCCTGTTTACACAGCACTTTCTAAATCACCAGTGAGTGGTTTAGCCATCACCGAGTCACATGAGTATGGGATGGGAACATACAGGTGCTGCCCCTCCAAGGCTTTTTCCCACCAAGCTCAATTTTCACTTCTAATTGATAATGAGTCGGCTACAAAGTGAGAATGAGTCTGAAGTGCCTTCTCACACTTCAGTATTAACGATATATGTCCATTTTAAAGAATGGCTTTGTATGGGCATTGCATTTTGCAGTGGGTATTGTTACTTAAAAGAATACATCATGCACATATATTTGAATATTATCTAAATCTTAATATTACAAAACAATCTAAAGCATCATATTATACACATTAGACATATTAGACATTATATTCAGCTCGAAATTCAGTTTAATCAATTTCTTTTAAACAATATTTTCACATTAAAGAGTACTAGTGGATAAAACTTTAATTAAATGAACTTTTAGATTGTAGAACATTCATTCATTCATTATCTCCCGCTTATCCTCTATTAGGGTCGCGGTGGGGTTCCCCATGCCCATCCAGGGGAGAACATCTCGGGCGCTGGGCAGATAGACCCAGGACAGGGCGCCAATCCATCGCTGGGCACACACTCACTCACACAGACACACTCTATAGCGGGCAATTTTGAGAATTCAATTAACTTGATCCATGTTTTTGGACTGTGGGAGGAAACCTGAGAACCCGGAGGAAACCCACGCAGACACGGGGAGAACATGGAAACTCCACCCAGATGGGGATTCGAACCGGGAATCCCTAGCGCTGAGAGGCGAACGTGCTAACCACTAAGCCACAATCAATAGTGATTGTAGAACATCACTATTTAAATTCTAAACAATATTTTTTTCATATAAAATGCCAGAATGTTATTGCATTTAAAGCAAGTAAACTTTAGAATTGCATATTTGGCTTGTTTATTGATCACTGCAGTTTTAAACTATTGGTTTTTAACCTCACAATTCTCTTGGTTTAATAACAATATGGTGATAAAAAATTATTGTCCTGTACATACAAAAATGTATATACAGTATGGAAATTATTTACTTTAGGTGTTTCTAATATTTGTCAAATATAAAAACATAACAAATTTAGTACAAAAACAATAACTTAAAACACTTGATATTTAACGTACCTGTTTATCTTTCCTATTTCCTATCTTTTTTCATCCATGTGCATTCATTATATTCCCAGTGTTTATTGGGTCATATATCTCATACCTGGATCTTTTTTCCTCCCCTAATTTCTTTGTGAATTTATTTAGTTTGCTTCCGGTATAGTTCTTAGTGTTGGTTCAGTTTTGTTAAAATCTGTATAGTTGATAAAAATAAATATTTACCAACTTCTAATTATTCTCTTAAATGTGGTTCGTCTGTATTAATTGTCTGTGTGGTGCTTAATAGAGGGGTGAAATAGTAGCAGCCACGAAACAAGAAAACACAGCATATTGAAAAGTCCTGGAGTAATTACCTCTATGTCTGTGGTTCCATGAGCCATTGTCCAACAGCCCTTATTGTGTCCAAGCATGTTGCAGCATCTTTCATTCATTGTTGTCAGAAAACGAGACAATTTCTGAATTTTGAAGATGGTGTCTATTCTTTTTACTGACATGTTATCAGAGATTATCTTGATGTGCAGTTTCTTCATAAGTGAAATGGTCGTTTGGGTCCAATCGAGTGGCCACCACTTTCTGGTGATTTACCCCCTGGATTTTTATCTGTGTGGTCATGTCAGGGAGCTTGTTTATGCTGTGAGGAATTGTTGTTCAGTCTAAAGACGGAATTGTTGATGCTTGTGGAAGCATACAGCCAGATGTTTTAAAGTGTGTATCGGGAATTGGTGGAAGAGATTAAAACACTTAAAACACTTAAAAAACATTTTTTCATTTTTAGGGTAAAATATGTTTTACATGAGAACAGTAAAAGAATTTGGACGTCTACACATTACACATATAGCTAGACACTATAGTTTTTTCTCCTGCGTGCGTTCTTGCGTGTGTGTGTGTGTGTGTGTGTGTGTGTGTGTGTGTGTGTGTGTGTGTGTGTGTAGTAAAATTCTGAAGATTGTTTTGCTACCCCTGGGCGATTTGGTAACAATGAGTAATCTATATTACATATATAGCACATAGCTCAGTTAAATTCATTTAAATTTAATTTTTTGGGTTTATTAATTCGAGGAATAGGTTTTATAAAACATTATTTACTTTTAAAATAGGCCTACTTTTCAGAATTTCCGTTTCTCCTGTTTGTATTTCCCTACGGATAAACGTACAAAGTTGCTTTTTATTGTGTTCAATAGAGGTGGATGCAGTGTATAACAGGGTGAATGAACTGATGCTGAAGGGCTGCTAGCCAAAGATGAGCAGTTTCTTTTGGATCTTCCTCCCAATCACTTAAAACGCTACTTGACATTTGGCTTCTATCCTGCGGCTCTTCTGCTATGCATTTTAGGATTATTTTAATTCAGCATTAATGCACTGGTCGACCCCTGTACTCTTATCTGCGCCACACAACGTGGGTCTGGATAAGAACAGACGCCTTGTTTTAAACTCGATCCCTCAGTTAATTTACCCTTGCTTTTCATGTATATGACATCTTCGATTAAAATATGAATAACTTTAGTACAACGCTTTTTTATTCACTAATTCTTTGTCGCCACATATTTTATTGTTTATTTTCTCTGCTTTTGTAAAATTGACAGTTCCTTTAAGAATTTGTTAAATGTTTTAAACAAAAAAGGTGTATTTTAGTATTTGGTAGACGTTTAAAACACGCCGACGTATCCTCAACATTTGTCGAAGATCTTTATTGCCTCTAAAACCAATTAATTATCTAAGGTCACTAAAGCCGATTTGACTGTGTTAATTACAATCAGACTGTCTATTTGCGTGGTCTCATCATCCAGGCTATGTTTAAAGACCATAATTAATTTATAGTGCCATTTAAAAAGCAAATAAAACCGTTTATGTCTTGTCTGTTGAAATAGTGCATTTTCACAAGTTAGATTTGCAAACAGGCCCAAATTTAAGCAGCAGGTTACTGAACGCGTATTGTCATTTTCTCATTGATTCATTAATTTTTTCCCCCCATCATACCAGTCTGTACTCTAATGAAGTGCATCTTCATAATTGGAGTAGGCCTAATGGCAAGTCTCCTCCAGGAATGGGATCACCCCCTGAGTTTGAAAAAAAAAATGAAATGACAATAGAAATTAATCCACATCGCTGAGAGGGAGGGCTGTTGCAAATGAGGCTCTTGAAATCACCTTCATAATTAATTGCTGGAATTTGATTCTATTAAATAAAAATAACACTTATTGAGGAAGTCAATTAGCATTAATTAAGCTTGATATCCTAATTTGGAAAACGTGTTGAGGAAAACAAGCGTTTTTACGAGTTTTTTTTTTTTTTTTACCCTGGTGTTGTTGAATATCAGCTCGCTGCCTTTGGGCCGCTTTGCTCTCCTTTGAGAGTTGAAAATGAGAAATGGAGATGGAATATCAGGAGGTGCTAAATTAGCTGCCTGATCTGCACTTATTGCCTCACACACACACACACACACACACACACACACACACACACACACAGCCATTACTTTGCTGTTCTGCCTCTCTTAACATTCCAGGCATGGCGCGGCGTCGAGATGGCAGATTTATCAAATGGGAAAATGAATGCATGATGATCAGTTAAATTGAAAATCAGCGCCCGCATGACAGCCCGACCTGACACCTCCGTAATTAGAAAGAAAAATGATGGCGTCCGATGCATAATAGAGCAAAAACAATTTACACTCTCCCATAATGATCCGCCGTTCAAATTGAAAACTTCTCCGGGTAGAAATTGAATTCATAAAGTGTGATTCATGGAGGACACATCTCCTGGAGGCTGCGCGGTTCAGTATCGATTGATAGTTTGTCTTGGGTCGTACGGCTGGCTGCTTTCAGGCAAAAGCTTAACTACTTAAGCAAATCGCTAATTTCACCTTAAGGCCACCAGTGTGCAGGCAGCGATACCTCCTATTCATACTTTAAATGAATTAAACATGAACACCCCTCCACGCACACCACCACCACCACCACCACCAGCACAACAACTAGACTATGCTCTATTGAAAATCGTAGGCAAAAAAGACTCAATGAAATGAAATGAAACAACAAAATCTGGATGGACACCTCCAGACACGTTTCCTAAACACCTCCGTTTCGCCTTGCCCCCATCAGAGACAATACATTAACTAAAGCAATCGCATCCAGCGGTCCAGATTAACATCTGGATGTGATGATGGGAACTTAGCAATTGCTAAATTAAAAAACACCCAGGAGGAAGTAATTATTTATGTCATATTTTTAGCCTTATAGGAAGGAAATATTCGGGGATTATTGTTATTGATTCCCAAGCTGTCTTGGCAGATTCTTTCCATCTGGAGCAGAGATTTTTGTGTACATGAAACCTTAATATTATTTCGTTTCATCTGACACAGTGTGGTTGCGCAGGCTATGTCTGACTCGTGCTCCATATGCTAAGTCTGTTTTTGCTCCAGAACCAACATCAGCGGCCTCGTGAAATGTATGTAAATATTTTGAAAGGGACACGGGCTCTGAAATTCATTTGCGCCGCCTCAGACGCTGCACTACCCCTCGGATTATTTTCAATTTATTTGCAAATCAAGATGAGACGAGAGGGAAGGGCTCGGGGAAATTTAAGGAAACAATAAAAATGCGCGGCGATGACCAGGGAAAGAAAGTGCGCGCGGCGATGGTCATGTATTATTAATGCTGCTATATTTACCATTTATAGGCCACGACGCAATTCAAAAGCGATCGGCTCGTGGTGTATTATTTTATGCATCCTTTCCTTAGCTCGGCTTTAGATCTGGTCAACATCGCTAATGTTGTCCAGGCGCAGATGTCTGGAAGCCCCCACGGCGTCCCCGGGGAGCGCCAGCCCTATTAGAACAAATGTGTTCTGCTATTGTAAATAGGCACGTTTGCTGCGCCCGTCCTATTACAGGCGACGCATGATCAATAGGCTGATAACACAGGGACATCAATATAAGCGACAGAACAATGAGGGATATCATCGAACATCTATCTTAATATAGCTGGCTACAAGAGCCTGGACAAAGTGGGGAAGCTCATGAAAATTCCGCCCCACGAATTCCCATCTCCTCCCCAATATGCGCGCGCACACTCCCAGCTGCCGGGGCTATTATTTTCCTATTTCAATTTGACACCCCAGCCTTTCATGCTAATTCTATTATTCTTGGAAGTTTATGTGATTTCATATCACTGGAAATCGGTAATGTGTTATAACCCTTTGGGCTAAAATAAACTGAATCCCTGCAGTAGCCACCGGGAAAATAATTACTTTCATATCAAAACTCTGCAGGAGTCGAACGGGTCTTTTCGCCTCCGGCTCATAACCTCATTTCAGCGGGGCTTATAGATGAATAAATTTGTTAAAGCAATACACACAGAAAAAAAATATACAACACTGGGCTTTTTTCCCCTTTAAAAATGAGACTACCTTTACCAACAATAGAACGGCTATTTACTGTCGTACACGTGCAGAGGTTATTGTATACAATCGATTTATTTATGAAAAACTTACATATATAAATATTTGAATACTTCTTTTTACAGTGGTTGAGGTTTTGCCTTGTTCTTTTTACAGTTTCTTACAGGGAGCTGCTGCTGAGCAGCAATTTTTTCCAGTAAACATTTAGCCCACCACACACATACACAAAGTGTTCACACAGATAATTCCCCTAATCACATTACAAAAGGGAAAAGCAGACCGACTGCTGTCATCGTGTTTTTTCCTTTTCGGTAAAGAGCATCTTGGTACGATATGACACTCCTCGATTTCTGCCGCGCTCAATTTATCCCATATCGACTTCAGCCAAATCTTTCTCGGTGTCCGTGTGAGATGACGTGGATTCGGAGTTCTGTGAATAATCAAACAGTGCTAACTGCTCCTTTTTGTCGGACGAAGAATCTGGACTGGCGATCTCGGACTCTCGCGTTTGTGGACTTACGTCACCAGATGAGTGTCCACTAAAGTCTCGAGTCGGACTTCCCAGCAGGGAACACGGCCGTTTCCCCGATGGACTGACCTGGCCTTTGATTGCTGCTGCGCTTGGGTTTCCTCTGTTCGCTTCCTGCGCGCTCCTGTGGGCCGCTGGGCTACTGTTGACCTCACTGTCCCCTATGGAAACATTCGGACTGTGGTCAGCCTCCGTGTCCACCGACGGGCCTTTCAGAGAAGTCTGTGGCACGATGAAACCGAGCGGTTGTGTGATGGGGTAGAGCAAAAAGTGGCCTTTGCCTATCAAAGGCCTTGTGGATGCCACCGGGAAGTCGACGGTTGGTTTGCGTCGCGGCCTTGAGTCCGACAGCAGGCTCTCCACACTGAAGGGGTTGGCTTTTTGGAGAGTGGACGATCTGGTGGGATTCGCCGGGTGTGAGACGTCCTGCGGGTCCAGCTCGGCTCCGCTGGCGTCTGCGCTCGCTCTTCTTTGGTCAGGTGTTTGCTCGCAGCCGGCGTGCGTTTGATGGTGGCGCCCTGCGTCGCAATGTACCAGCTGATGATGCTCGCTGTCCGTTACATGCGACACCCCGCTGTCACTGTCCGAGCCAGGCGTGTGAAACAAGTCACCCGGCAGCAGTTTACCACCCTGCGACCTTAAAAGCCGCTTCTCCTGCTTGCGTTTCTTCTTCTCGACGCGCTCTCGTTCTCTCCGCGCTATCTCCTCCGCGTCCATCGGCTCACCGCTGCACGTTGTGGGATGGGAGTTGTGAGCCGGTCGGCCTGGACCTTTCTTTGTGTTCTCCTTTTTTCTCCATTTGGCACGACGGTTCTGGAACCACACCTGCAGACAATTGTAGGACCTTTAGTTGAATTGCTTTTCAAAACGCCACCACCAAGAAGTTCAAGAACTTGAAATTGATTAGTGCAGAACATTTTAAATTAAGCTTATTATCATCCTGTTATATGTACATCAGTCATTTTACAGCAAGCATACCAGATCGCAAAATGTTAACCTAATATCAAGTCAATATAATAATTATTTACTAAAATGGTTCTAAACCAATAGAATGCTTGGCGTCCCATTTACCAAGGTGTGGATATACCCCAGGGTTTTATTACACCGCATGGTCAGTTGTTTTATAGCATTACTGACTAAGATTAGACATTATTTGCTTTGGCATACCGCTTTTTTATTTGTTTTGTTAGTTTATATATTTTACAACTATCTTCAATGTAGAATAGCACAAGATATAAATATAAAGTTTCGGTGTTTGACTACACAATATTTATAAACTATAATAACACTATAGTATAATCAAGTATATTGTTTAATCTTTTACACAAACAAGTCAATAAAAAATATAGAAGGCTGTAACGTCTTTGTCTGCATTTATATTTTATCTCGGTATTAGTCAAACTCCACTTTTGCTAAATCGTCCAAGCATCCTTTATTAAAGAGACCACTACCCGATACAAGAAAATGTAATTAGTATTAATACAACTATCAACTCAAAAGTAATATCACTGTAGCCTACAAAGAATGTTCCTCTTGTTTGCTAAAACATACCCTGTATGAAACACGGCTAAAGTAGAATGTGTATCAGTTGTAACAAAAATATTCAAAGAAGGCCAAGCTCTTTAATTTCTAAAATGCAGTGGTCTACATTATTTTATTACCAAGGTTTAAACAGAGAACGAAGAACAGATCTATCGTCCAAAGTGTTTTTTTTTTTTTTTTTGGTCTTTGCAATTTCGAAGTTCAGCATTACAATCATAGTATGGCACATGTTTTTCTTTTGTATCCCTGGACCGTTAGTGATCTAATTCCTGATTCGAAGGGGCCTACTTAAATTACTACATAGTAATAACAATGTTGAACTTATTTATTGCATTAATATATTTTTTCTTTTTTTTTTAACAATATAGACATATGCCTTTGTTACATTCTCCCCCAGCTGTACAAGCCCCATAATTGAGCTACTAATGAATAATTTTAAAGCAATCACACAGAGAGTAAAAAATTTTTGTACCTGCACTCGGGATTCTATTAGATCCAGTCTCAGAGCTAGTGCTTCTCTCATGAACACATCTGGATAATGGCTTTCGTTAAACGCCTTTTCTAATTCTTCCAGTTGCCAGCCAGTAAAATTAGTGCGGGTTCGTCGTCTCTTACAACCAGGACTATCCTTCTCTGGATCTCCCGAATCTAAAACAGCAAAAACAGAGAGAGAGAGCGAGAGAGAAAATTAGTCTAAAGGCAACGAATTGCTATATTATAATTGTAAATCTGCTGGAATTATAATACTTATAGTATTTTCCTCTGTATAGTTTAATAATAATAATAATAATAATAATAATAATAATAAATTATTATTATTATTATTATTATTATTAATAATAATAATAATAATAATAATAATAATAATAATAATAATAATAATAGTAATAGTAATAATAAATATGGAAATAGAAAAATAGAAAAGTCAAAATAGGTCAAAAGAAACAGAGTAGCTTTGTTAAAAACAGCACTGTGTAAAGCCCTACAAACAAAAGTAGGTTATAGAAGAATAAACCCTGTTTTGCTTCGTCTGCTATTTCTGGCTTAAACGCGTTCTGAACTCTTTGCTGTAAAGATGCATTAATTTAGGCAGAGAAAGCCTTTGTGTAATTTAATGTGGGTGATGTTTAGCAGTATTGGGTCGGGTTAGCATAGCCTACCTGTCAGTTTGTACTGCTGATTATCTCCATTCATAGCGCAGCCAGATGACAGCAGCGGGTTTGAGTTCACCACCGAGGCGGCGCAGGAGCTGTTCAGTAATCCGTCTATAGAGAAAGGAACGGCGGCCGCGGACTGGAGCTGGTGACCGGCGAGCTCGTACACATGGTGGTGACCGATGTGGTATGGAAAGCTCACCATGCCGCCGAGCGAACCTCCGAACTGGGCGTGAGGTGAATCCAGTATCCTGCTGTCCATCATCCCGGGCTAAAAAGAGGAAGCGACTCGTGGAGACCCGGCGGCGCAGAGTTTAAAAGACACGCAGGGTGCGCGGCCGCCGAGGAGGGGACATGGTGCGGGAGAGAAGGAGGGGGACGAGCTGTACTTTATCAACGCAGGCCGCCTTCCAATAATTAGCCTCGGCTCGGGGAATTTGAGACCAATGAGAAGAGCTAATCGGCGGTGACGTCAGAGGCGCGGGCAGAGAGCGCTTTCCCTATCGATTGCTAATTAAACCTGACATCCACCTCGATAAACAATATCAGAGCTGTCACAACAAGACAGAGGGAGGGGGAGCTTTGATAAGGACTAGGCTACATCACGACCACGCGGGGGGCCTTCGAACGAGAGCGATCACATTTGATACCCAGTTAAACGCTAAACAGACACTGAAATCTCACCTCGGAGGAAACCCAGCGAGTCGGATTCGAGTCGATGTGTCTTTATGAGAAATCTCTCTCTCTCTCTCTCTCTCTCTCTCTCTCTCTCTCTCGCTCTCTCTTTCAGGCGCACCCCCACAAGCACACGTGCACGCCGTCAGCTACTGTGTAAAAGCGCGGCCACAACAGTAGGAGATATTGATAGATAAGAGCAGCCCACTCCACTGCACTGTTGACAAATGTGACGGATTCAGTGTTATGTTAGTCGGTGATACTTTGCGCTAACGAGTCGAGCATGTGGGAGCCCGGTCAAGAGAAGACATTTATCAAAGAGCTGTCAAATGCAATTCCAAACTACAACCGGTCCGATGCAGAGGCGCAGACAGATTAACACAATGGCTAAATGTCTGCTTGGGGTGGGGAGGCTTTCGTTTCAGTGTGAAACATAAATGAACCTATTAATTACACTAGCTACTAATTAAAAAAAAACTGCCTAACAAGAGATATTTCCCCAGATCTAGGCCACATGTGTAATTAATGCAATTCAAGAACCGCGGGTTAACCCGCAAATATTAAAAAATGTATGTTAAGACTACGACCAACACATCTTAAATGTTTATATTCAATATTTTCCCCAGTTTTACCATTTCGGAATTTACATTGGAGCGCTGAATTGATTTATTTCTTATTTTTATTGTTGTTATTATAAATTGTTATTCGCTTTTTTTATAATAATAATAATAATAATAATAATAATAATAATAATAATAATAATAATAATAATAAACAATAATGATGATTATGATAATGATGATGATTTTTTTTTCGTTTATGTTTATATATTACTCCCAAAAATGTTACAACTCACTTTGAAATAGTATTATTTTATTTTTTTGCTGTTAATTTATAATTTTACATATTTATTTATATTTTTGCTCTGCAATTTTTCAGTGACCATAGCAAACTTTTTCTCGTGTTACATCAATTTCAATTCATATTCTGAATGTACTATAGCTGAGCCTATTCAGGCAAGAGATCTGTGCTTGTGAATACAGAAAGCTAATCAATTCGGCCACTTTAAGCAAAGCTCCGTCTCACCACTCATTACAGGGAATTAATTCGACTTTATTTAGCCAATGTCTGGAGCTGTCATAACGTTAATCTGAGCTGAAATTTTCGCTCCCCACTCCCTCCCTGACCCTTGGCACTAGGATTGACGTGTTGTAATAACCCGGATCTTTCAACAGAGACCCTGGTAATTGTTACCTTATTAGCATGCAAATTGTTTAATTAATATTATTATGAGCAAGTATATAATCCGTTCGTCTCTTGACCTCTAGCCCACATAGCAACCCTCTGCATTTCAGTGTGTACATTTTAATGAACTCTTTTTAAAAATGTTTCACTATCAGGCCTTTTTTCCAAACCAGTTTTAGAAACCTCATTCAGTTGTCAAGCGAGGGATAAATCTTTCAAAGTCTTTCTTGTTTAAGACTTCAAACTTTTTTTTATCATGGCCTACACACTGATGAATAAGTCCATTTATTAGTATCTCCCCGTATTTTAAACATCAAATATTCAATAATTGCCCGTCCGAGCTCAGTGAAAAGCGGCAGCCCTTGACACGCGCTCCCGGGAGACTTTTAAATCCGCTTTTCTGCACCCAACCGATGTTGTCAGATCCGAGCTTTAATTAACCCGATAATAAGACAAACAAGCCTCTCATTCGGTTTCGTTGTTGGGCCGTCTTGTTTTTCTCTCAGATGTACTCTTGATGTATTTTTATCTACACTTTGCTTGAACAATAGAAGCAGCAGATTTATTTTTGAACACATTAACAGAGCCCAAACTCAAGTAAACATTCACAAGTGAATAACTCAAGTTAACAGAACGTGTGTTATGCAAAAACTGACGATGGGCGCCAGATGCCAAACTGTGCGCATTTTTAACCTTATGTATGAAGTCGTGGCCTAAAGCAGAATTCTATTGCTTTATTTTGGAAGGAAAAAAACTGGCAAGCAAATTCTTAATACATGAACTTCGGCAAAATACAAAATTTTATTTTACGACTATAATAGTTAGCGCTTGTTGTTTTATTTAAAGTATAAATAGTTTAGTAGGGTTCTTCTTGCATATAAACATTTAAAATATTAATATTAAATTCAATAAGATGAAGATGACGATATTACATAAATAAGATAAATTAGATTAGATACGAATTCGATTTTTAGGACATCTATAGCTTTTTGAGGGCATGTGCAGTAATCAAAGATGGTCAAGCAATTTGGCTTATCCACAACCTCGAACTTTATTAAATCTATTCTCAGGGGTTGGTGGTCAGACATGGACACATTACGGGAGGCCTGCACTGAGTGTTTACTGTGTTGGAAGAATATCAGCTGTAGTCAGTGTGCTGTTACTTGGACTTGGAACTGACTTGCTAATGCACACGTCTTCTTCGAAAACACCCCCACAACCATTCAGCAGAACACGAGCACACACAGGAAAGTAGACATCATTGACCCCATTAGCAGCAGGTGTTCAAACGTAACACCCAAGCAAACCAACTAATCAGAGCGCCCATCCAACACCGATGCCCACATTACCAATATTACATAAAATCAAATTCATTTTTAATTAGGCTAGCAAATTAATAGGCGGCAGTTGAAGAGTTTAATTACTCAATTAACTTCATGTACGGCAATTTTAACTATCTAAATTAAGCCACACATTTATTCAATTTGATGACAATTATAGAATTAAATCTAAATTAATTGTTGTGGATGATTTGATGTGATGTACGCGATGCACTTCCAATTAAAACGGAAAAAAGACGGAGCGTTGCTCTGTTTGTTAAAGCGGTCAAATCCTTTTATTCGATTTTAGCAGGCGAGAAAGTCTGCTCCGAAAATTTTCTCTGATCCTGAAAAATTCTCTTTCCTCCCCCTTAATCCGCACAATTAAAAGTTTCCTCCATCTAATTATCTGTAATTGTGCTGCTGTCAAAGTAGAATGGAGAAGTGAAGGCGATTGATTTGGACTTTTAATTCACTTCTTCAGTTCTGATAGAAGGGAAAGTAATTCCCTTCAAATTACCTCATTCAATCCTGACACCCTAATGCCCTTCAAAATCTTTTTGCGCGCCGCATTTATATATTAAAAAGGGAATCCAAATGAGCGCTGCCTCCTAATAATAATAACCAAACTTCCATTAGAATAATAATTTCATTTCAATTAAAACTGACTTATCACCTTTGCTAAAACGTGCTTAATATGCCGAAAATTATCAATGCTTGAAGGAGCGCAAACTGGGGAGTCTAATTGTAATCAGCAAATCAGAGGTGCTTGTCGCCGGCGCGCCTTTCGCAGAGCCCCGTTCGGAAATAGAACTAATTTACTCAACTCCCCCGGGAAATCCGCTCAACAGATTAACATTTTCAAAATATAGTAATGATATAATTTGAGGAATGGTGACGCCAATTTGCGAGGAGCCTTTGTGTGGAATCATTTGCATTTTTCCACCGCCTGCGTTTTCCCCCTGTTAATTACAGCTCTGCAGACGAGGGGTGCGCAGTTTGACTCATCGCTTATTATTCAACTTCAATCCGGTAATGGCACACAACGACCAAGAAAACAGACAAATCTTGCCCCAAAACCTATCACTCCAAAACGAGCTTCAACTGATGCAAGAGAGAGTGAGCAACCAGACTGTGCGCCTACTTCCACTCTATGAATCTGTGTGTGTGTGTGTGTGTGTGTGTGTGTGTGTGTGTGTATGTGTGTGTATGTGTGTGTGTGTGTGTGTGTGTGTGTGTGTGTGTGTGTGTGTGTCTTTTTTGTGCATATATGTGTGTGTGTTAGTGTGTGTAAGTGTGTGTGTGTGTGTGTGTGTGCGTGGGTGTGGGTGTGTAAATAGGCCTACACACTGTCTTAACAGCTAATAAAAACAGGTTCTTCATGCTCCAGCGCACAAGCCCTGCTTCAGTTGCCTATAAGCGAGGTTCCATGCATCTGTCTCTGTGAAAGATGCGCACTGTATTAATATTAAAAGCAGGCAGAAGTAACATTTGTTGGGAGTTTTGTCTGTGTCTCGGTCTTTTAGGTCGCAAAATTCTGCGAGAGGGAGATGGTTAACCATTGCAGCCTGACCATCTGCTGCCGCAGACATTTCAGTACCCAGGAGATCTGCTTAGATCCACCTCGTAAACGGGGAAAGATGTTTTAATTAAGAGGAATCAGGTTAACTTAGCACTAATTAACACGCTATCTTCCTTAATGAATTATATGCGCGGGTTTGTCTTTGTCAAGTCAATTACGACGGCGTTCACTCTACAAACCCATCTTACGACCGAGTGGGGTTACGAACCTAACTGTCAAACGTCTGTGCAGATGATTTTAAACAATTTAGTCGAAGGCTACTTGAAATTAAATAGTTTATTTTGTGGATAAAAAACATCGGTGTACGCGACTTGGGTTTTGCGCTCTCAAAGTCGTTTTGTTCTAATTGGACCTATAAAGGCTGGCACGGCACAAAATCATAAAAAGCGAATGCATTTGCGCCATCATGTGGCGAATAAGCGTTTCTACACATCGCCATGGGATTCACTGTAGGTTCATCCACAGGTACCATATTTTCAAGCGCCTTAATGAAAACCAGCATCTATTTCTGTCTTACGTTAAAAAGAGAATAGTCGATATGCCCCCAAAGCATAACAAGCCTTTAGAGTCAGTGGTTTATTAGGTACAATTATCATGCACACAGCCTATCAGAACTCAATCATGCATAAAAGAATTATTAACCAAGAATAATGCTATCTCATAATAGAAGGTTGGCTTGCTTCTCTCCAATTTGTCCTGACTGTAATTGCCATCCAATTCAGACACACTGCATGTTTTAACATTTAAAGAGTTGCCTGGCTGAATGTAAAGTTAGAACCGGAGAACTTCAACTTTCCAATGAATTTATATCATGACATCCTTAAGCCTTACAGTAAATATATAGTTGGCTTGCATGACAGGACTTAAATTACTAGAAATGCGACAGACTATGTTAACTTGGATGGGATTCTTAAATTGACAGCTGAAAGTGCTAATGATAAAAATCTAATTAAATCCTTACTGATTACTTATAAGCAGAGAAAGTTATAATTTATGGGAGATTTAAAATGTCCTGCCAATCAAGATGGCAATTGTCAAAGTTGCAAACAAAACACAATTTGCAGTAAAATTCCCTAAATTGTAACTACTTTGTTTTTTAATAGCCATTCTTAATTATGGTTGTAGGAAGTTTTGAAGTCTATCCCATTTTCCACCTAGCAAAAAGAAGAAAAAATCTTGACAGGTTGCATCATCACAGGAAATGGACATGCACCGACGGCTAAGAGGCAATTTAGAACCTTATATTTACCTGATGCTTATGTCTTTGAGCTGAGGGAGGAAAGTGGGTAAAACCCATATGGTTAAAGAAAGAACCCAGGTCAGTCAGTGCTACCAGCTCAGCCATGAGACCAACTTATTTTCTGAAAAGGAAATGCAATAATTTACAACACTTACATAGCAATGTATTTTTATGTTTAAAATGTTTACTTTCATTAGTTCACAAATTGTCAAGCAGCATGGCAATTTCTACTGCAAATTCACACATAGACTAAGAGTTGCTGCTATACAGCTGTTGGACCAAAATTCAGCTATGCCACAGAAGGACAGCAAAGGCCACTGATACCACTTAGATGTGTTGTTAACTTTATTCTGTACACGATTCCCTAAAGCTCCAAAAACTCCTCACTTCTGAGTATTTGTGAATTCACAGTGGTGTGCGCTTTCACATCTGAGTATCAGCATGCCTATGATTTAGTTGCAAAGCCCTGTAGTTTTGAAAGTGTGAACTGAAAGTATATTTATTTTGTACAAGACCGACACGTGTTACAGTACAAAACAGGTGAGAAACGATGTTGATAGTAGGCACCCTTGGGGAGACAAGCCACCAAATGCTACGTGAGAATAGGTGATGAATAGTGCTAAACATCCAAAACTGCTTTCCTGTTACTATTTTTCAGACAAAGAGAAATGACAGCTGGGCAAGGTAGATATTGGCACAAAGCCACATGAAATTTGTAAACATAGATGTGTGCTTTGTTAGTGAAAGTGGTATGTGTGTGGCTGAGGGTGGGAGGGGGATTGACAGCAGTGTAACGTGGGATATTAAATTATTACAATCATTTTACTATTCAAGCAGGGTGAGCAAAGTAAAGGAATGATGAAGCAGGTGTTCTCTGAGTGGTGCCATCTGGCAGTAGAATTAGGAGCTTATGAGCCAGGTGCTCATGCAGCAGAGAGGAATCAAAGATGGACTCTAATGTGATCTCTTCCCCTATGGCCTCCAGCAACATGACTCTGTGCTGATAAAGACTAAAGCATGCTCTTTGCTCTACAGCGGATTTCTTTTTTGTGTGTATGTGTGTGTTCTATAATTCAGCCTAATTAAATTTAAGAGCTTTGAAAGCGTTATGTTCTAGATGTCAGTAAAACAAGTCAAAAAGAATAAATTTAAAAACTCCTGGGGGTTCCAATAAGAAATCAGATTTCTGTTGAAAAACAAAATTAGGGTTAAAAGGCAAACAGTTACACAGCCTTAAATAGAATATGTGTATATGGCACATTTATTATATAATAGAAACATTTGCTCACACTGGTGAACATTGTACCATGTACCACATATAAATATTAAAATCAATATCTGTTTTACTGTACATAAGTCTTTGCATATTAGTAACGTGATTACTGAGCATTTGTTGGTTATGTAATTCTAATATAAAGATTAAAACATTCAGGAGCACAATATTATAAACAAAAATTGTTTAGTTGCCACACTTCAACCATTTTATTAGTTTAACTTACCGCATAGATGCACCGTTTAATTATTCAGTTATGTACTAATTCCATACTTCGTTAACCCTTTTTTGACACTGTTTTTTAATGAGCAGGACCCTCAAAAGGGCAACATATCATGCAAGAGCAGCACAGACACTGATATAATGGTGCAATGTGTTTTATGCCAGTATTAATAGATCGAACACTGCAGTTTTTGAACACATTTCCACTGTAATGTAGTATTCATGGCTAAAAGGGTTTTTTTTTTAGGTTTTTTAAGTTTAGGGTTTTTTTTGTCTTTATCTACAGAGATTCTTGCTTTCTGTTTTGCACTTATCTGTCGTAATTGGGCTCAGTGTTATACATCCCATACTCTTGAGTAGCAGGTCTGCCTATCAGTCATCCCTCCCAAACAAATGTGCAGCTATCGGTGTCCTGTGATCCCCAGTGAATGACACCAACTGCATAATACTTGATAAGCTATTGTTGCTAAGTGTTTCTTTGCAATTTTATTCAATAAGACAGCTGTGTCTAACAGAGTACACAGTGACAGCATACTGTTCACCAAATGCAGAAAATAGTCAGTTTCATTCCTACAACACAACACTAATAATTAATTCCCATATTATTGCCACTGTAGCACTTAGAATGCTCCACTACCCTGCAAAGTGATGTTTTGTAGAGGTCCTGAGCAGTAAGAAGCTGGGTAAAAGGAAATAGGTCAAACAGTTTGTAGGTTAAGCCCAAAAAAGTCTGTATGGAAACTGAGATGATAAAATTGGATTAATGGTTTAATATAACAACCCGACTCCAAATTTCAGTATGTCTTTGTGGACTATAAACCACATTAGAACCCAAAGTATTATGAAATATAAAATAAGATATCTGCTGCCATCTTGAGGCTGAATTTGAACAGTGGTAAACACTGCTAAAGAATAAAGTACAAGTGTTTTGATGTCTATCACAATGTAAGATGCTGCAGAAAAATAAATCACAATTAAATAAAACATCACTACCCTTATTAATTGAATCTCAATGTTAAGGAAAGTCCATAACAAACTAAAATATTTTACAGATAGAAATATTAAATAAAAAGTTTAAAACATTGGTTTAGTAAGTGCAGATTTCAAATGAACAAGAACATATAAAGATTAATTTATTCATTCATTCATTATCTCCCGCTTATCCTCTATTAGGGTCGCGGTGGGGTTCCCCATGCCCATCCAGGGGAGAACGTCTCGGGCGCTGGGCAGATAGACCCAGGACAGGGCGCCAATCCATCGCTGGGCACACACTCACTTACACAGACACACTCTAAACGACGGCAATTTTGAGAATTCAATTAACTTGATCCATGTTTTTGGACTGTGGGAGGAAACCGGAGAACCCGGAGGAAATCCACGCAGACACGGGGAGAACATGGAAACTCCACCCAGATGGGGATTCGAACCGGGAATCCCAAGCGCTGAGAGGCGAATGTGCTAACCACTAAGCCACCGTGCCGCCTATTATTATTATTATTATTATTATTATTATTATTATTATTATTATTAAATTCAACCAATATGTTATCATATATGTTATCAATATGTTATCATTAGTATGTGTGCTTTAAGAATGTAATAATATTACTGTGGGAGGAAACCGGAGAACCCGGAGGAAACCAGAGAACCCGGAGGAAACCCACGCAGACACGGGGAGAACATGGAAACTCCACCCAGATGGGGAATCGAACCGGGAATCCCTAGCGCTGAGAGGCGAGCGTGCTAACCACTAAGCCACCGTGCCGCCAAGATTAATTTAATCATTAATTAAGTAACTGGTTACATTTAAGGGTAAACCTTCTAGGAGATCTGTAAGTAATAAATCTAGTAAACAATATGTTCTTTAATGTCCTGATAATGAGCTATACTTCAGTTACCAAACTACCTAAAATGCACTGTATGAGCCACCTAACATAGACTACTGAGACTGCACATCATTCTGTAGTCCTTGTTATGCCCTTATAAGACTTTAGAGAGAATTTTTCACATCTAAGTGCCATTCATAATAAAAAAAATAATTTAGGATTTTTAAACCATGTTGTCTATCACATTCTTTGGTAAATAAATATGTGTAAAATGTGATATGTGAATTACAAAATGTCAACACAACTTTAGTAATCTATTTAAACCTTACAAACAATACAAATTGATTGGTTTGTTGGACCAGAGTAGGTATTGCAAGTTTTCATCCCAAGTTTTAATTTCTAATATATACATTTAAAAACCATGGTCTTTGATGATTAACTGCAAAGATTCCATTTTATCATATTTAGTTTGTTTCTAGTTAATTGATATTTTTTATCTCAAAATCTAATTTTACTTTATTGTTTTCTATTACCTCTGGGACAAAGTCAGAGACAAAATATATATATAAAAAAAACATTAAATATCCTGTTCATCCATAAACACAAAAAAATTTAATTTAGTAAATATTGTGGGTGGGGCGGCACGGTGCCTTAGTGGTTAGCACGTTCACCTCTCAGCACTAGGGATTCCCGGTTCGAATCCCCATCTGGGTGGAGTCTCCATGTTCTCCCCGTGTCCGCGTGGGTTTCCTCCGGGTTCTCCGGTTTCCTCCCACAGTCCAAAAACATGGATCAATTGAATTCTCTAAATTCTCTAATAAGATAATGTTTGGATGGATGTTTATTTAGTATGTGTGTGTTTTCTAACACTGCATTAGTGTTATACTGTACAAATGTATACTTTGTAGTTCTCATGTCATTTATAATCATTCATTCATTCATTATCTTCCGCTTATCCTCTATTAGGGTCGCGGTGGGGTTCCCCATGCCCATCCAGGGGAGAACATCTCGGGCGCTGGGCAGATAGACCCAGGACAGGGTGCCAATCCATCGCTGGGCACACACTCACTCACACAGACACACTCTAAACAGGGCAATTTTAAGAACTCAATTAACTTGATCCATGTTTTTGGACTGTGGGAGGAAACCGGAGAACCCGGAGGAAACCCACGCAGACACGGGGAGAACATGGAAACTCCACCCAGATGGGGATTCGAACCGGGAATCCCTAGCGCTGAGAGGCGAACGTGCTAACCACTAAGCCACCGTGCCGCTCATTTATAATCAATATTTTTTTATTCTTATATTACAGTTGTTCTGAAACAAACATCAGAAAGTGCTGTGTCACCGTTTCACCTTCTGGAACCACTTTCTGGAAAGTTCCAGCATTCAGGTGATTACAGTTTAACTGACTCATTGTGACACACACACACACACACACACACACACACACACACACACACACACACACACACACACACACACACACACCAGCAGAGTTGAGTCAACGTGTATGAAGCCAGTAACAGTAATGACCACAGGTTAAATTTTCAAAATAAAAGTCCTTCAAAAGGCTGATGGGATATAGCAGTAAGGCATCAAAGTGGCTGCCATTTAAGTCAGGGGGAAAGTGTGTCTTTTAATACATGCATACATTTAGGAGCAAGAGGTTTTATTCACATTTAAAATGATCATAACTTAAACGTACATTCATTCCATCCATTATCTTCCTCTGTATCCTATATTAGGGGCGTGTGGGGGGGGGGGACGTTTGGGGCACTGGGCAGATACACCCAGGATAGGGCGCCAATCTATCGCTGGGCACACACTCACTCACTCACACCGACACACACACTCTGTATGGGGTAATTTGGAAAATTCAATTCATCTTGATCCATGTTTTTAGACTGTGGTTCGGACCCCAATCTGGGTGGAGTTTCCATGTCCTCCCAGTGTCCGTGTGGGTTTCCTCTGGGTTGTATGATTTCCTCCCACAGTCCGAAAACATGAAATGAAGGTAAATTGAATGCTATAAATTGCCCCATGTAAATATAGTGTGTGTGTGTGTGTGTGTGTGTGTGTGTGTGTGTGTGTGTGTGTGTGTGTGTGTGTTTTGTAGAGGTCAGGGGCAAGGTAGCTCAGTGGTTGGGACGTTGAGCTACCAATCTGAAGGTTGGAGGGTTCAAATCCCAGGTCCACTGAAGTTACCAGTGTAGGTCCTTGAGCAAGACCCTTAACCCTCATTGCTCCAGGGATGTTGTGTTTAACCCTGTGCTCACCTTGTAAGTCACTTTGAATAAAAGCTTCTGCTAAATGACCAAATGTTATTAGCGCCTGGTACACCAATTACGAGGTGACAGTTTTAAACTAAAATAATATCGTTTTGTATTAGTAGTGTTGTTGATGTTGTTTGTATTTTTGTATTTGTCAAAAATTTAATTTCTAAATAGCATTGTGATAACAATGCAACAACGATAATAATAAAAAGTTGAAGAGACGAAAAGACTCTTATTGTTAAAGACAAAGAGGTTGCTTCACACAAGCTTGCAGTGGGAGGAACATCAGTGAAAGCTAAATAAACGCAGGGCGTCGTGTTTGCTAGAGGTTTTTGGGCGAACGTTCTTTCTTCTCTGCTGGTCGCTAGAAGAAAAGAGAAGCAAAGTTCCAGCGACTTAAAGGTGAAAATATTATATTCCTCTTTCTGTTACAAATGGGCTGGTGTGATTTATACAGGTTTTAGAGGATTAACAGAACGCTTTGCTTTGAGCTGTAGTGGAACACTGAGGTTTCAGTCGACTCTCAGGTTTAGACCCGTTTAATAACGCTCTTCTGTAAAGTTAATTCATTTAGTTCGTTTTCTGTTTGTGTTTTTGCGAAATCGTCGTGTGATCGAACGAACGAACAGCGATGCTAAGCTAATTAGCTCTGGATGATGACAGCGGAGGAAACGCTTCTGAGAATTGTTTTGGGTTTAATGCTGTAAGCAACTAACGTTCTGTACCTGAAATCAAATTGTTGGTTTGTTGGACCACAGTAGGGATTGCCAATTTTCATTCCTAATAATAATAAAGAACAATGTTTTGCTTAACTGCATCTCATTTTACTTTTAACTCCGGGACTTAAAAAAAAGTGTAGAGCAAAACAGAAAGTCAGAGACAGAATATATATAAAAAATATAATAAATATCCTGGTTAAACAAATAGAAAAATGATTTAATGTAGTAAATGTTATTGGCAGCACGGTTGCTTAGTGGACGCCTCTCAGCGCTGGGCATTCAGGTTCGAACTCCAATCTGGGTGGAGTTTCCTTGCTCGCCCCGTGTCTGCATGGGTTTCCTCTGGGTTCTTTAGTTTCCTCCCACAGCCCAATTTTACTTATTTATTTAGTGTGTGATCAATATAAACTAGATTTAATTTTGTTCTACCTACATTGTCCACAAGGTTGCGTGATTATGACAATTGTTTCGAGTAGTATTTATATAGAACATAAAATAGAACATTGTCACAAAGCAGCTTTACAGCGTTAAAAGCCTGGAACCCCTAAAGAGCAAGCAGGCAAGAAAAAACGGTTATGTTGTGTTTTTAGGAAGAAATCTTGGGAGGACCAAGGCTAAGGCTCCTTGAGCGGCCGGGCAGCATTAATTGTGTAGGCGATGTACAGATTGTTAGGTGATCAGGTGACCGTATTTAACAATTGGAAAACTATTTAAGTTTTTTGAGGTCATCCAGCTGGACTGCCAGTCTAATAGAAATCCAGGTTCCATACAGTAATTGGCGTAGCCACAGTGCTTCGGCAAAGCCATGAATGAAAAACTGACAACACCAAGTTTAACATGAAGAGCTCTACTGTCTTCTCTGAACAAAATAAAATAGTTAAAGCCAAATGGTTCTGGAATGAGCTGCCTCATCAAGAATGAACTCTTATTAATAAATTGTATATGGTTTGAGACTTAATATCTTCTGTATGATGACATAATATACCATAAAATAAAAATGAAAACATTAGCAGACTGTAATTAGATTTTAAGTTAAAGCTGTAGTTTGGAAAGATTGTGTGAGTAGTGTTATTTCTTTTATCTTTGTCCTTCTATTTCAAGTCCTCTTATCAGCTTTAATGTTTTATAAACCTCTTTTTTATTTAAATAGTTTTATGTTTTGCCTGACCAAAGATTAGCATTTTAGTCTTAACATAATTACAGGAAAACCAGGGTCTTTGGTTAGTCCTTTTCATTCATTATCTTCCGCTTATCCTCTATTAGGGTCGCGGTGGGGTTCCCCATGCCCATCCAGGGGAGAACGTCTCGGGCGCTGGGCAGACAGACCCAGGACAGGGTGCCAATCCATCGCTGGGCACACACTCACTCACACAGACACACTCTATAGGGGGCAATTTTTTGAGAATTCAATTAACTTGTTCCATGTTTTTGGACTGTGGGAGGAAACCGGAGAACCCGGAGGAAACCCACGCAGACACGGGGAGAACATGGAAACTCCACCCAGATGGGGATTCGAACCGGGAATCCCTAGCGCTGAGAGGCGAACGTGCTAACCACTAAGCCACCGTGCCGC
>JAFMOD010000428.1:856309-883429 GCA_019802435.1 Corydoras maculifer
GGCACACACTCACTCACACAGACACACTCTATAGGGGGCAATTTTTTGAGAATTCAATTAACTTGTTCCATGTTTTTGGACTGTGGGAGGAAACCGGAGAACCCGGAGGAAACCCACGCAGACACGGGGAGAACATGGAAACTCCACCCAGATGGGGATTCGAACCGGGAATCCCTAGCGCTGAGAGGCGAACGTGCTAACCACTAAGCCACCGTGCCGCCCGTCTTTGGTTATTGTATGTTTAAATTATGTTTGTATAATTTGTGTGTAATATAGAATTTTTTTTAGCCAAACAAGGATTGTTTTAAATACATCTTAATAAATTTTACTTTAAAAATAAAAATTATAGTTTTTAAGTTAAGACAGTGGTATTTGAGAACTACGGTGGTAATAGTGCATGTCTGCAGACAGTGTCTGGTTTAAAGATATAAAGCTTTATAAGTTGTCTACACATGGAACATGTTCTCATTTGTATGTTTTGTTTGACTCAGACTCAGCAGCTGGAGTGAAAAAACTGCATTAAATAAATGAAGGCTGTTGCATTGTTTATTTATTATTATATTAATTTGCTAATCCAGACCAATTATTTTCCATGTTATTCCTATAAAAATGTAATTTATTTATTTTAATATTCTTTGTAAGTTTTTGTATCAAGATGGCTAAGTTGTAAGCTTAAATAAATGTTAATAAGTTCTGTATCTGGTAACTGATTATTTTAACACTATTTTCAGAGAGGAAAATTTCTTCACCGCAGTGCCATGGAGTTTCCAGACCTGGGGGAACACTGTTCAGAAAAGTCTTGTAAACGCTTGGGTTAGTTACTTTCATAAACAGTATTTTATCAATTAAGTATTTTATTTTACATTTGAATGCTTGTTTAAATATTAATAAGGGCCATTATATTGTTAAACATGTCTTAACAGACTTTCTGCCTATGAGATGTGATGCCTGTGAAGACATTTTCTGCAAAGATCACATAACGTATGCTGGTCACAAGTGTACTTCATCATACAAAAAGGTTTGGTATTTTATATTTTACAAATATTTATGATCTTTTTATGGTTTACTCAGACTGATATTAGTCAAGATTTTTAATTGTCACATGAGCTATTACAGTGTTAGTTAAAATCTTGAAGCTAACCCTGCTTCTGCCTCATTTAAATACTTACTTTGCTTGCACTTAAAATGTTAATTAGATAAATGCAAAGTAATGTAATTTAATTACTTTATTTTCTTTAGTATTTAAGAACATTATTAAACTTTAGAAATAATTAAATGAATTATTTATAAAAATTTTAATGTGATTTGGAAAAACCCTCAGGAGAGATTGCCTCTTTGTCACAAGGCATACACACACAGTGTAATTGGTAAAACAAAAATTCTGGATGTTCTAAAACTGCAAAATTTAAAAAATATTAGTTAGTAAAAAAGAATTTCTATAGTTATGAACCCCAAAGGACACCTAGGGCAGTGTTGGTCACCAGCAATATTTTATAAAAAAATTATACTGTATTATAGTTCAATACAATGTCTTTTTTGAATCAGGATGTCCAGGTCCCAGTGTGTCCTTTGTGCAATACCCCTATTCCTATTAAAAGAGGGGAAATGCCAGATATCAAGGTTGGAGAGCACATAGATCGTGACTGCAAGTCCGACCCTGCACAGAGGAAAAGAAAGGTATCATCAGTTAATTAAGTGTGTGGTCTTGTTTCAGATTTGTTTGCTTATCCTGTTGAATCCATCTTGTCTGTTTTGCCCAGATTTTTACAAATAAGTGCTCTAAAGGTGGCTGCAAGCAAAAAGAAATGATTCGTGTGACATGTGATCAGTGTCACTTAAACTACTGTCTGAAGCACAGACATCCACTGGACCATGATTGTAAGACTGATGGAAACCCAGTCTCTAAATCAGGGTAAGTAATAATTTATTGATATTGTAAATTAGGTAGGTGGTGCAGTAGTGTTCAAACAGGAAATTGATTATACAAGCAAAAACCAAAGTAATCTGCAGAATAACGTAGAGCATGACAACTTTGCTTGAAATGTACGAACATCTCCTTTGGGTAGAGACTTCTGAGGCGGGCTTAAATAACACCAAAATACCATGTGACTTGGAAACAGGATGATTAATAACATAACAAGGCAGTATAAACAAAGGCACAAAATACATAGCAGGAGGGGCACTGACCTAATTAAATGTATGCAAAAATCTGATTAATCCTTTATTTTCAGTTTATTTTCACAACAAATTATGTTGTTCAGTACAATGTTAACCAATGACTACGTACTAAAGTGCAAAATTGCAGGTTTAAACTGGAAATTTTAGAATAATTAAAAATTAATAAGAAAGATTTATTATTCTAGCCTATAGTACAATCCAAAAGAAATTTTAACTTATTTTTTAACCAAATTTTATAGTGAAGTGTGAATATATTCTAATTGATCAGAATAAACAGAAAATTGACAATTTCTGTCAGGTTGACAGATTTTTAGGAATCCAAAATAAAGTAAATGCATACTTTAAAAAAAGTTTGAACCGTTTTCTCTTCAATATTGTGGAGAATTTTTCACAATTGTGACAAAGTGGGTGGATAAGAAAAATGTGATATTTATAGTGTACTATTTTAGTATGTAAGATGGTCCTGAAATAAAGAAATATATATATTTTTTAATCTCTGATTGCTCATGCACTGAAAGTGTGGCCCAGTTTTTTTATTTTTTATTTTATTATTATTATTAACTATTGTAGCTCTAATCAGAAGACAACAAACAAACTTCAATGCTTTTGTATTTCCTTAATTTCTGCATTTGGCACTTTAATTCAGCTGCCAATAAAGCTGTGGATATTAATCACTCTTAGTTCTAAAATTCTAAATCTTCGATTTAAAAATGTGCTCGTTCATTAATTTCTAGGCATGCTGCTCTAATGAGAGCTCAGGGTGCATCCAGCAGCAGTGCTGCAACTTCATCCATTACGGGGAGCTCCAAAAATGCTTCAGTTGGAGTGGGCAGAAATCCTCGTGCTCAGAGTAGTAGGTCAGTTCAATTTTTGTAACTAACCATGAAATTAGTTGGGACTATGTTGATAAAATATGTATGTAAACATTGATTTGCATTTCATGGCTTTGTGCTGTTGCCCCTTTTCAGTGCACAAAGAAATCCCGTTTCTTCCATGGTTTCCCCTCCAGCACAGAATGTAATACCTCCTTCAGCATCCTATCAGGCTGGACTGGTAGTGTATTCATTTATCCCGACATACATATTTAATGTTTCCTATTGCAGAAATTCTAGTGAAGCGAATTGGTCATAAATAATGCAAAGCATTTATCTTTTAGACAGAGGAACAGGCGTTGCAGCGTGCATTAGAGATGTCACTTGCTGAATCGGCCCATGGCACCCAACCTACACTGAGGTATCTCAGCATGTCAGAGTCCTAACATCTTGTGCTTGTCCTTTTTTTTCTAGTTGTACATTACATGCATGTAATGGATGGCATTTTTAATATTTGTACAACATGTTAGTTAAACAGTTTCTAAAAAGACAGTAAAAAAAAACAAATACTATATTTTCTTTATTAAAAACTTTTTATTAGTTTAATATAAAAAATTGTAATGTTATAGTGAAGTCTTCTGGAAGCATTTACAATCAGCTTGGTGACTAAGTTCATAAAATCATATAACAACAAAACCAAGAAGGCCAAGAGTGGAAACTACTGCTTAATATAACCAAAGGACAAAATTCACTTTCAGACTTTTACCAATCAGAAATGCAAAAAACTGCAGCAGTTTTTTTTTTTTTTTTTTTTTTTTGCATACAGACTGCTTATGTCCAACAGTTAAGATCTGTTTCCTATTGAAAATGTATGGTGCATCATAAAGAATCAGGCCATTAAGCAGGTCATGTCTTGTATAAAGCATAAATTCCTTTTACAAGACTGCCACTGCCATTAGTATTATTAGTTTCCCAAATAATTACAAAAATATAATAAGTTAATCTATTGTATTTTTAGAAATTGTACTGCTCTGGAAACACGTTTTAATGTATATGTGTGTATACATTTGTTTACATAACCTATGTTGCAACATTACAGCTCCATGAATTCTACACCAACAAACTAATTCTGTTTAGGATATCAATGATGACTGTGTCTGTAAATAGCTTGAAGCCACTCATTAAAGAGACTGCTGGTTCTTGACAGTTTTTCTTGCCTAGAGCTGTGTTTGTTTGTCTTTTCATGAGCATTTAAACCATTTTACTAGAACACAGCTGAATTTATTTTTGTTGCCGTTTTAATAATTTTGTATTATTGTAATTTATGTTCCAAATGTTCTCTATATTTAGCACTTAAGTTATTCAAACGGCGGCACGGTGGCTTAGTTGTAGCACGTTCGCCTCTCAGCGCTAGGGATTCCCGGTTCGAATCCCCATCTGGGTGGAGTTTCCATGTTCTCCCTGTGTCTGCGTGGGTTTCCTCTGGGTTCTCCGGTTTCCTCCCACAGTCCAAAAACATGGATCAAGTCAATTGAATTCTCCAAATTGCCCCATATAGAGTGTGTGAGTCTGTGTGAGTAAGTGTGTACCCAGCGATGGACTGGCGCCCTGTCCTGGGTCTATCTGCCCAGCGCCCGAGACGTTCTCCCCTGGATGGGCATGGGGAACCCCACCGCGACCCTAATAGATGTTATTCAAACATAAATTGTCACAGTGGTTCTGAAGCTTGTCCCATAAATCATTGTGTGCAGGGTGAGGGAACACATGGTTGCTAGTCAATTGCAAACAACTAATTTATTAAATTCTTTGCAATAGTAACGTATTTCTCTTTTGCTGTAATTAGTCCTCAGGAGCAGGAGGATCTGGCCTTGGCTCAGGCCCTCGCTGCTAGTGAAGAGGAATTTCAACGGCAGCAGCAGAGACAACAGGTAGCCAGAACCATTAGCAGTCAGTAGCATGCTATGCTATCAGGACATCAACTAGGTACTAATTTTATCTACAAGGTGCATGTGGAAATGATGGTGGTACAGCACGTGTTTAATAACAAAAAAGAAAGGAGCACCAAGTGTTTTAAGCTATTACTAAGGACTTAATTAGCTTTGTAGGACAATGGGTTACATATTCAATAAGAAAGGTCACGTTAATTGAATTGTATTGACAAACTGTTACTATATTTATTTGCCCTTGATTTAATAAGTAATGTCTTATATAAATGTTACCTTTATTCATTCTGAAAATTATTTAAATTGGAGAAATTATACAAGGGTTGTCCATTTTGCAAGACCTTGTATGTTAGTACAATATATAATAGCTGGAATAAAATCTGTACTCCTAACAATTTACTATTAACATAATCTGGATGTATAGTAGTTTTGCATTGGACTGCAGAATAATCCACTTTATTTTAATATGGATAATTGCTCAAATTGGTGAACCATAATCTCAAAACTTCTAGAACAGCCCCTCAGTACAGGAAAGCAGAGAGGTTAACGCATCTTATTTTATTGTGACAGCAGATTATTTGCACTTAAAAAAAGTAAAAATATTATGGAAATTCTTTAATGCTTTGAACACATCACAGCTAATGATCTATTAATGTTCAATAAATTGTGATTTTCTTTTAAAACTTTCATTATTCAAATTTGCTTTACATTTAAAAATTCCTTTAGTTAAAAACTAATATTTTTGATAATTCATTTTCTGTAAATAATTTCTGACAACTGCATAAATCAACCATTTAACTTAGTCCGTGTCTTTGGTCTGGTTGAAAATTTCTTCACAAAATTAAGATTTTATTTTATTTATTCAGGTACAGATTTTCTTTAGTTATAAACAGGTTGTAATACACACGATCATGTGTTCTTGATTTGCAGGGAAGGGATATCAAACAGTCCAACTGCAGTTTGTCTTAACAATGGATCATTTCGACTCAAGCTGTTCTGCCTCTTTACACTGTACCTGTTATTGAATGATTTTGTTCAGCACACAGATTTCCAAGACAAGTCATTTTACATTTACAAGCATTATGTAAATATTTTATATAGTTATAATGGTAATCATATTATATGTAATTATTTCAGACAATAAATTATTTTAAACAGATCACGTCCTACTTTTTCCCCCTTTTTTTAGGTTAATACATTTTTTATGTAGAGTTACTAGACACGACTTTATAAATCTGTTTGACTTAAAAACATCTTTAGATTAAGTTGCTATTGTTTATGTTTCATTCCTAGAATGATAACACCACAGTCACATGTGGCTGTTAAGTGAAGTGCAGGGCCTATTTTCTTTTTTCAAACGACCCACTTTTTAAAACAACTTCTGTTTTTGTTATATCAGAACAGAAACTCTTAACTTGCATGAGTCCTTTCAGTGCCAATATAACTTCAACTAGGCCATTATATGCTTTTTACTTAACAGGCTCTTTTATCTTGCTGCATTCATAAAGACTTCATTTATGCAGTGCTACAACTGTAATTGGCCAGTCATCAAGTTCAGACCCATCAATCTTTGCGCAAGATATTTGGAGAATCTTAAGAGTAACTATTTTATTCATTCCTATATCCCCAATTAATGTCCTCCTTGCTTTGATGACCAGTATAACCAGGAAAAAAATTTCAGTTCTTAAATAACTAAGGCTATTGTAATCCTGGGAAGACTACAATCTTCTTTTCACAGACATGTTACCATGATTTGTCAGTTTGATTGAAAAGATGTATGCAGATAATGGCTTTGACTTGATGTGTTTTCGGTCAATGTATCTTTACAAAACAATATCACACAACCTTTGAATGTCCAGCGCGTTCTAGACAAATCCCAATATGCTGTGCTGTATAGTGGACCGTGAAAAGTGGACCCTGTATGATTTTTGTGTCAGCAAACAAACAAAATATCAAAACGAACAGAATGAGCAAGGTCCACATGTGCACGAAAGTTTAAAATAAAGTAGTTTTTCTAAACATTGCATTTAAACTTTTCAAGAATAATTAAAACATGCAGGTGGGTATTGGCTTAAAAATACAAGGGGAAATTTTATTATTATTATTTAACCCTGTGCACAAATAAAGGTCAATAAAGTAATAGATGTAAACTCCAGCAGTCTGGAGAAAACCACCTCCCGAATTTCATGGAATGCTTTTGAAATGGTATTCTGCTCCCAGTCACATTAAGGGGCTTTATAGTTAAAGCTTTTATGTATCATATGTAGTTTTTGTTTTAACCACTAGAGGACAGTATTTGTTTTCTAAAAAAATTTTTTACAAAAGACGATCTTATGAAAGACGATTTTTAATTTTTTTTTTTTTTTTTTTTTTTTTTTTTTTTACGAAAGGCAGAAAAATGCAACTAAATGTGGTTCTACAGTTAATAGCAGAGTACAAACTGACTGCTAAATATGTTCATTACATTTATGACCAATTTATGAATAAACAGATACATACAGTATCTGTTATCAGAAAATATGTAAGTCTTGTAATTCTTGTAAATAGCTTTCTCACTGTCTGCCCCCACCAGACCAAACTGACAAAGATGGTATCAGAGGATGGTGCACAAGTAAAGCACTATTTGAAAAGACAGCAATAACTGGACACTAGCTCAGGGAGGTTTAACTAACAGCTCAGTAATTACCTGCCATAAGGCTGGAGTTTTCAGATTTCTGGCCGGCTGTCACGAAGTATGTTGGCCCACCCCCTAAGCAGAACCAGAGGTGGTTCTACAAGCCACACTTACACAAATTTGTCTAGAAGTGTTTGGAGCAATGCTTATATGTGGAGGCGGCGGCATTGCAATGAAATTGTGAAACACCTCAATTTGCCCTTGATTAAGTAGAAAATTATTATATACCATTGAGGGGGTATAATTCAAGACTTGATGACACAAACAATAAATAGTATGATATAAATACAGTGAATAGAGTGTGGTGAAAAGTACAAATTTGCCACATTACAGTTTCCAATTGATCAAGCTCACATTGAAAAGAATCCGGATAGATCTTGTCAGTCTAATAGTTTGGTAAGCATAAAAATCCCACATTTTTGGAAGCAGTTCTACTACACAGCATTTAAGAACTATGTGTTGTGGAGTCACTCTTCAAGATTATTCCTGGTGTCAGAATTCCAAAAGAGGTTCTGACAGATCAAAACACATTTTTATTGCTATGATCTGAATCTAATCATACCATTGTGTTTTATGTGTAGTAGGTTTATACATGTGAATGCAAAAATCTAGGGTAAGAATAAGTTGAAAATGAGGTTAAATCTATTTTATTTATTATATACATACATTTTATTCATTCATTCATTATCTTCCGCTTTATCGCGCGGTCTCGGGCGCTGGGCAGATAGACCCAGGACAGGGCGCCAATCCATCGCTGGGCACACACTCACTCACACAGACACACTCTATATAGGGCCATTTTTGAGAATTCAATTGACTTGATCCATTTTTTTTGGACTGTGGGAGGAAACCGGAGAATCCGGAGGAAACCCACGCAGACACAAGGAGAACATGTAAACTCCACCCAGATGGGGATTCGAACCGGGAATCCCTAGTGTTGAGAGGCGAACGTGCTAACCACTAAGCCACCTTACATACATTTAAAAAAAATAAATTTGAAAAGTGTGATGACCATTAAAATTGGCCATATAACTAAATGGAATTACTGGCATTCATACTTTGTAAGAATTTAGCAATTTTGACTTATAACTGAAATATATCAAATTATAGTTTAGTGTAATTATAGCATATTAGAATAATCTAAACCTAAAGTGTACACATTTACAGTGTGAGAAAGTTACCAGTTATAATCCATAGAAACTTGCAATGTAAATATGATTATGAATCATTTATCTAGCACTAAACAGTAACAAATAAGATTTATGTAACTTTTTAAAAATACATTTGAACATGTATTTTTACTGTCATTTTTTAAAATCAAAGCAATTACATGAAGATATAACATCAAATGTATTAATATGAAGGGCTTAAGTAGGCCATAGACAATACAACGGCTTAACTACATAATTTGGGTTATTTACCAATTATGTCAGCCCTCAACAAGACAATTATGTGTAATTATTCTGAAACATAAGTAGTTTCAATTTCATGTTGTTTACATAATTAACAAGTCAGAAAATTATAAACCACCATAATATTAAAAAATCAACTCAACACTGTCAGAAATGACAAATCAGGAAATGTTTAGATAATGTGCTTATGCTGCTGGTTCCTTATGATGTGAAATACATATATATTAATATTGAATAAATTAGTTCAAATGAATCATTATTTAAAGTCACTCTGAATAAATGTAAGATTTAACTTGCCATTATTATAATCATCCCCTCCCCCCATTTATCCCGAGAAATCAGTAGGAAATTTTCCCTGCAGTGAATTTGATTGCATAACAATTGTAACTCTTAAGTATAACACTTTAGTTCATTAGCATTTAATACACTAAAATTTGATACTTAGCTTTTTCTAAAAAAAATTTTATCATTCATCCCTTCATTGTATAATGTGGGAATATGCCCAGCGCCCAAAAAGTTCTCCCCTGGATGGGCACGGGGAAGGCTTTCACGACCCAAGTAGAGGATTAATTGGAAGATTTAAAAAAATAACTGTCAAAAATAACTTTAAATTCTCTACATGGCTAGGCCACACCTAGAATAAATTATGCATTTCTCACATGCATTTCTCACATAAATGAAATGTCAACTGGTAAGTCATTCCAGGTTTTATCACTAGCAGGCAACTGTGTAATATAAGGTTTTATAAGGTAATATTAAATTGTATTTTATATATGTATTATTATTGTTTTTATTTCAACCCTAGAATTATTTTTTTATAATTTAAGCAAAATCTGCATGAATAAAAGAATCAAGGTCTATTTACTGGCATAAGTCAAACATCTGAATTAACAGAGGCTGTTTTTAGCAATTGATTTGTTGTAAATAATGGAAATAATATTCAATAGTTATTCAGTTCTTGAAACATAATATTTCATATTCATCAGAACATTGAAGACTTCTGAGTCTAATTGTTTTATTGTAATTAATTGCTTGATCACCGCTATGTTTTAAGTCCCTGATGATGCTGAGATTATAAATATTCATTAATGTGGACCATGTATTTTGAAACAATACAAACAAAAATCCCACATTATTTACATGCATGTTAAAACTTTTAACTGACCTTCAATTACAGTAGTTCTATGAACAAAGATTGGCCAAGACCCTTAATTTGCATAGCCTATAAACTCTCATACATGATTGCATTATTCAAAGAGCATTTTCCCTGTGCTGTTTGAAGAGCAGAACCATTTCCTGTGACATAATGAGTAAGGTTGTAGAGGCCAGTGTATAGAGCCTCACTTCATCATGTTGCACTGTTGTTATGCGAATGACGAGACCATGGCTCCCTAGAGGATAACAGGGTGTGGGCTGAATGTCCAATTTCATGTCGGTGATATCAGTAATTTCACAAAGTGCTTGGGTACTTACACAGAGATCTGACGTCTATAAAATGCTATTGTTCCTTTGTTTTTGGTTTTTTTTGTAACTGCACTTTCCTAGATCAAGGATGGTGAGTTTTGGTTTGCCAGAATATGGTATTATCAATTACTAGACATCTGCATGTGTGCATGACTGTGTAAGCATGAAATTACAATGGAGATCTTGCTGTCATATGAGTTTCAGTATAACACTACAAATTAACCCCACAACACAGAAAACAAAAAGAGATGAATTATGATTAGTGTGTTTTATAAAACATATATAGTAAAATCAATATAAATTACCTTGGGGCATGCACATACCCTATGTACAACACATTTTTTTTAAACAAATACCTGTTGTAGAAAAAAAAGAGGGGGGGATTGCAGGATCAGATAACTATCAGGTTTGATAATTCTACAGTTTAGCTGGTTTTCTACATAACTACTGACTTGTGGTGTTCTCATTTGTAAGTCACTTTGGATAAAAGCTTCTGCTGAATTACTAAATGTAAATGTAATGTAAATGTCATGTCAAAATGACATGAAAAATGTCTTGACAATAATCTTTAGAATTAGAATTTCCTCCAAAATCAATGCTAACCAGCCATCTTGGCCAAGATGCAATAAAATAGACCCGATCCATGTTGCTACTACCAGGATTTACAAATATATAATTTACTTTAAAAATGTTTTTCACATTTGACCATTGACCCAAATCAGCATGTCTCTCTATATAATTTATGTGTAGTAGCCAATTTAAATATTGGCCCAAGCGAACTCATGTTACTCCACAACTAATTTCTCTCCATTGTCTCCCTGTAGCTGCTTACATTCAGTAAAAGGCCCTGCCTCTGGCCTATAGGGCCGTTTCAAAATACCCTCCAACTTGTTCAATTCGCTCTAGTGATGATTGTTGGTGATTCCACCTTTACTTTTCCTGCAAAATGCAATTACATATTAACAATTTATCACATTACATCGAAAAGGAAGGTTATTTGTAAAGCGTTTAAATTTCACATGCCCTTTATACAATATAGCCATAACAAGCTCAGGTCTAAAACCTTTGGAAACGTTATCAAATGCATTAAGGATTTTTGTAAAATGCATGTGTCAAGTTTAACAAATTCCAATTAACTATTCAGAGTAGGAGAATATTTTGCAAAGAGTGTCTAAACATGTCACAGTCTATTGTTACGGTGAGTATGATCAACAAACTTATTACATTACATTAGGCCATTTAGCAGACACTTTTATCCAAAGCAACAAAGTTTCACAACCTGATAGTTGGGGTCAAAGCACAATGTTGGCCACAGCATCCCTGGAGCAAAGATGGTTGCTGGCTATGCACAAGGACCAACATTTGTAATTTCAGTGGACCTTGGATTTGAAAACCCGACCATTAGTTTGACAACCTATCACCCTAATGCATTGGATTAATAATTATAGTGGTGAAATATATAGGACTATGTCTGATACCTGAAAATTTTATACATTTTAATTATAACAAAACACAAAATTTTACACCGACACAATTAAACACTCATGGCATTTTGATGGGAGAAATCTGTATATTTTTTTTCCAACTCTTTTCACTAGCTAAAAAAATATCAAATATCCAGTACTGCATTAGAACTCAAAAACTAGCAAAAACAAAGCAGTACTGCAATGTAATCATAAGAGTAACATCTACATCAAAGTAAATGTCTTGTTTATGCCACTAACAAGCTCAACATATCATTTAAAGTTTCTCAAATGTGCAGGCTGTTTATGGAATTAGACCTTTTCATGTTTACTTCAATAACTAAAGAAATTGTAAAAAAAAAAAAAAAAGAATGTTATTAACAAAAGTAAACTTTATAAAATACGTCAAGTCCAGAATATACAGCTGTTTGTTGATGTTCTGTAATTCTGTTTAATTTATGCTTATTTTGTATGAGTACCCCATTTCAATTTATTTTCTTGACTGCATAATCCTCTATTAGGGTCACAGGAGGTGTTTGCCATGCCCATGAGAAGGAAAGGAAAAGGCGTCAATCCATCACTGGCACACACTCAACCAAACAGACACACACATATAGGAGCAATTTAGAGCAGCCAATTCACCTTAAAACCATCCATCTATTATCTTCCGCTTTATCGTCTATTAGGGTCGCGGTGGGGTTCCCCATGCCCATCCAGGGGAGAACGTATCGGGCACATACACACACAAACACACTCTATATGAGGCAATTTGGAGAATTCAATTGACTTGATAGTTCTCTGTCCGCAACTGAGAACGCTCTGCACTGGCGGAATTGAGGAACCGGCTTGAATTGGCAGCCGTGATGAAATGCACCTGTAAAAACGGGATGAGGAACGGTGAGTGGAAGAGCCCAAATTAGGCAGAACGGTGTGTGTGTGTGTGTGACACCAATATGTTATGGTATGTACAGATGGTTTGCAACTGCTTTTAAAGCTGTAAACTGTTATTTAACTTTTTGCTCTGTCTTGCACCATTGATACATTTTTAATCACTGGTTCATTTATTATTATACAAAATAATACATTTTAATATACATTACATACACATGTTATATACATGTAACATTATTCAGCACTGGTTTAATGAAACGTGTTAGTAATGACAGATGGTAATGCTGCATGAGTCTTTTGGGCAATCATTTATGAGCAATTATTGTATATTCTATTTTCTTTATTCTTTTCCTTTCATGCATTTCTGAGCAATTTATTGATGTTATAGGGTAAATCATCAGGGCTTCTAATGAATTTATGTAATCAGGCAAAATACATTTGCTGTAAGATCAAAATAAAATATAAGGTGAAAATCTATGTTATCTCTTCTTTTAACTCTAGTCTGTATAAACTAGTCCACAGCAACATACAGTATAATATTAATGCATTTAATTTGTGGCCTGTGGTAAAGAAGCTAAGTGGCAAAATAAAAAAAAAAGTTGTTTCCACGACAAAAGGAAATATGTGCCATAAACTTTTTGTACATCAGTTTATAAATTTTATGACACAATGACATTGATCAAAATTGTATTTTAGTCAGTCAATATGTAGCAAATGTGTTAATCTCATTAAGCTATTAAAATATGTATTTGTGTTTGCAGCTGTTGCTTTGTCATGTTACTTGTGGGTTAAGGGTTTTGTTAATTGAAATAATTATCTTTAAACATACAATTTCCTTTGCTTTTTATAGAGCTAAGACTATTTAAGAGCAAATTTGTCATTTAAATTCAAACATTGAATATAACACATTCTTCTTTACATTCATTCATTCATTCATCATCTTCCGCTTATCCTCTATTAGGGTCGCGGTGGGGTTCCCCATGCCCATCCAGGGGAGAACGTCTCGGGCGCTGGGCAGACAGATCCATCGCTGGGCACACACTCACTCACACAGACACACTCTACAGGGGGCAATTTTGAGAACTCAATTAACTTGTTCCATGTTTTTGGACTGTGGGAGGAAACCGGAGAACCCGGAGGAAACCCACGCAGACACGGGGAGAACATGGAAACTCCACCCAGATGGGGATTCGAACCGGGAATCCCTAGCACTGAGAGGCGAACGTGCTAACCACTAAGCCACCGTGCCGCCTCTTTACATTCAATATTTAGTAATGGTTTGAAATAAAATAAAACAAACTACAGTAAGCTCTTTTTTTAATAAAATGTTATTTACAGTCACCTGATCTAAGCACTCATAAAAATTTTGGTATAATTTAAACATGCTATTATTATTGTAAAACATTTTAAACACAATGAGAATTCTGTATTTCTGTGTTAATATAGGATATATAGCTAACATAAATGTCATAAACAACAGATCTTGATGAATCCAAAGGCCCACAAGCAAAATTAAGCCTATTATCATGACACCTTGCAAAGTTAAACCTTCCTTAGTTGTAGTCATAGCAACCAAGTTGTAGTCAAGGATGACTAAAGTCCTTGAATCTAGATAAAAATCATCATTGCCAGTCATAAGGTGACCATTTAAAAAAATAGGTTTATCCATATGTGTATAAATATAAAATTTTTATGTTGCTGACTTTTGCATACATCCAGGATTTAAACCTAAGTATATATATGAGATGCCTAATTCTCTTCAAAAGATATACAGGATTGCACTCCTTTCAAATCTTGTTTGTAAGATTTGAAAGCAATGCAGCCTATGATTTGAAATTATGCAGCATCATTTAGTTGCACCGAGTACGATAATCTGAAGCTTGATTTATAAGCTAAACTGTTGCTCCGCCGATCATCAACGTTTATATTGAAAAGCAGTTCTTTTAAATGAATCATTTTTACAATAAAAGGATGACTTTTTGTATGCGCTTAAATTTTTCTGTATAAAGCCTCTGAGCTCAGTGAGCTTTTATCTTGACTGAGTCATAAGTCCTTCAGGTAAGTGTTGCTGTGAGCATAGACATCCTAATTTTGCATGTATTAACAATTCCTTTAGGCCTTTACTTTATTAACTTTATTAACTAATAATTAACTAATGTTTTCAAAGTCTAAGTAAATGCATGATTCATATATTTATTACATTTGTGGTAATTCTAAGACACATGTAAAACATAGATTTGATCTATAAGTTACAATTGGATTAAACTGAATTCAATGCACCTATGCAGATGACAAACATTTTTTTTGCCTTAAATAATTTTACTAAAATATATTTTTTTAAATGCTTAACATTCCACCATTTATTTTATCCAAAATAATGAGAAATGACCATTAGACTAAGTTTCACAAAAGTTATGAGATGGATTTACAATTTTGACAGCATTCAATTTCAAAACCATCACAGATACTTCACACAAGTGGGCATACATTTCAACAAAACAAAGCATTTGGATTCTTCAGTTCAACTTGAATGTATCAATGTGGTCAATTTCTATTATAGTAGATATTGAGGGGAAAATGGGGGAATTATGGCACACTGTCCATGTCTGCTACCCTAGTTCTGGCTAACAAATTTCATATGTTCCTATTTCAGAAGAAAAAACAAAAAAATGTTATGCTGGTTTCTGTAATTATAATATTTATGTTTGCTTGCAAATATGTACATACATACTGTTGTATTAGATATTTGTAATATCATTATAACATACAGTATTTATTCCACAAGTTACAATTTCTTAATTGAATTTGCAACCGCTTAACCAAAGTGGTTCGTAATCACTTAACCAAAGGTTACCATATCTGCAAGTCCAAATGTCTAAATCCAATATTGTTAAGGATTATCTTACTAAATTTTATAAATGTGGTTTGACCACCTGTCAATATGAGAACTTCAAGATTCCTAATTATAGGTTGTGGTATATAAACTGGGCAGCATGATGGCTTAGTGGTAAGCATGCTTGCCTCTCAGTCCTGGAGATCCAATTTCAAATCCCAATCTGGGTGGAATGTCTTCATGGGTTTCCATTGATTCTCCCCTTTCATCATGCAGTCCAAAAACATGGATTCATACTGCTCTAAATTGGCCTCTCTTAATTGCTTCTTGTCCCTGGTGATGGATTAGCATCCTGTCCAGTGCCTGAAATGTTTTACCCTGGATGGGCGTGGAAGCCCCCCTGACCCTATTCCCAAGTATAGGATTAAACTGAAGATAATGAGATGAGAGGTTTAATAAACATTACACGAGTAGGATGATTCTAAAAGGCATGTAATTTGTACATAGTATTGTTACATGGCTTTGTGAAACTTTATCTTGATCATGAACATTGATAACAGACACATTTAACAGAACTTTTTCTTTTAACTCTTTGTCGTTTCACGCAGACACGGGGAGAACATGGAAACTCCACCCAGATGGGGATTCGAACCGGGAATCCCTAGCGCTGAGAGGCGAACGTGCTAACCACTAAGCCACCGTGCCGCCTTCCCCAAATTCATCCTACAAAATTTGAAGCATGTGTGTTTAAAAGGCATAGCATGACACTTGATTTTGTATTCCTGTGGCAATGGGAGTAAATAAAACTCCTGAATTAAGTTATTAAATGTCATATCAAAACCAAACCATATATTGTAAATCTAAAAAAACCTTTTTCTTTTTTAACCACATTTCAACTTTTTCAAACAAATTTCTTTGTTTTTTCAATTAGCTGCCACAACATCATAACAGGCAGGGCGGCACGGTGGCTTAGTTTAGTGGTTAGCACGTTCGCCTCTCAGCACTAGGGATTCCCAGTTCGAATCCCCATCTGGGTGGATTTTTCCCGTGTCCGCGTGGGTTTCCTCCGGGTTCTCCGGTTTCCTCCCACAGTCCAAAAACATGGATCAAGTTAATTGAATTCTCAAAAATTGCCCCGTTTAGAGTGTGTCTGTGTGAGTGAGTGTGTGCCCAGCGATGGATTGGCGCCCTGTCCTGGGTCTATCTGCCCAGCGCCCGAGACGTTCTCCCCTGGATGGGCATGGGGAACCCCACCGCGACCCTAATAGAGGATAAGCGGGAGATAATGATGAATGAATGAGCATCATAACAGGCACTTGACTATTCATATAACACATTAATTTTAAAACTGACAGAAGTTATTAGAATATTTACAGATCCCTCTGTACATCATGTAATCGTTATATTGGGTTTTGACAGTGAAAAATACACAGATTATATCATTCTTGAGTTGTATTTCCCATTTCTCTTGTGTCTTTTGTGTGTGGGGGAGGAAGCACTGCACCTTTATACTGCTACTCCCTTCTGCAGTGCTGTGTGATCGCTGAGCAGAATGTGGAGGAGGAGCTTCTATATATGAAAAGGAGAGAGGGAGAGAAGCAGACAGGGAATGGGGCTAGAGATGGACGGAGAAACACACAGAGGAAAAATATTGATACTCTTGAAAAAGGGAGACTGTTTAATTTATCTGAATTTTTAGCCCTTAAAACTGGATTGCAGGATTTTAAATATGGCAATAGACTTCTTCAATGGATAAGCAGTTATGGTGCATTCACTCTGAGTAAGTACAGATTACTATTAATATATATATGTATTCATGATTGTGTGTGATCTGATGGTCTCTCTCTACTAGAAAACCAAAAATAGATGTAATGACACCCAATCATTTCTTGTCTATTGTCAGCCTTTGGTTATGAGAAATCTTCCTTTAAATGTCAGTGCTTTTATTCTGATATGTATAATAATTACATGTAATTATGCAATCTTGTACCATTGTAGACATACAAATCATAACATATGTGGATACAGTGTGTATCCAATGTATCCCTTCTTAAAATTGAGATTTGTTATATTGCAAAACTGTGGGTTACATTATAAAACTCCCAATAAATAATTTGCAGATTGTTTTTTTTTCAAAACTAGTAGCTGACTGTATGTTGTATGTTGTTCTGTATGTTGGCTTATTAAATAAATAGAATTGAGGTTTATTTTTTACAGACACCAGAGTATGTCATGTTGTGTGATCCTTAGCATGACTGTGAGAAGAAATTTCATTACTTGCCATTAGTGTTTCCTCAGGATCACAGGTGTAGAAGCAGCTTAGAGTTGTCTAACTGTCAAAGAGACGGAGGAGTGATCTTAGATTATCAAGATAATCAGTAATAGCAGAGAGAAAAAACTATTTGGAATTTTATATTTGAAATAGTTTCTTTGGGGCGGCACGGTGGCTTAGTGGTTAGCACATTCGCCTCTCAGCACTAGGGATTCCCGGTTCGAATCCCCATCTGGGTGGAGTTTCCATGTTCTCCCCGTGTCCGCGTGGGTTTCCTCCGGCTTTTCCGGTTTCCTCCCACAGTCCAAAAACATGTATCAAGTCAATTGAATTCTCAAAATTGCCCCATATAGAGTGTGTGTGAGTGAGTGTGTGCCCAGCGATGGATTGGCGCCCTGTCCTGGGTGTATCTGCCCAGCACCCGAGATGTTCTTTCCTGGATGGGCATGGGGAACCCCACCGCAACCCTAATAAAGGATAAAAGCGGAAGATAATGAATGAATTAAAATAGTTTCTTTATTATAAGTAAGACATATATTGTTATTATGCAATATATAATAAAATATAAATTATTGGTTTCAAGTTGAAATAATTTCAGTTACATTTAATTTATTACACCTTCATAGATATATAAAACACAATGGCTTAATCTAAATGTCAAAAACAAAGTGAACCACTTTCTTTATCTCCCAAAAGCTTTAAGAATAAGACCAAGCTAATTGATTTTAAAATACAGTGTTTGAGGGGTTCTTTTCCTCTTGTCCTCTTGTCCTCTTCTCTGTGTCTCTTGATATTTATGCCTTCCCTTTTCATCTTTTTATTATGCTTACCCTGCAGCCTCAAAATATGCATATTTTTCTGTAATCATATTCACATGCTTAGGAATGTTGCCCTGACAAAATAGCATATCCTATCTAGAACCTTCTCTAAAGATAACAAGAAATTGATTTTATGATAATTTATATCTGAACTGCTTTAATGCAAATCATGGAGAACTGCAAACAAATTTTAATAATGAAATTAAATTGCCTAGCAAACAAACAAATATTGTTGCACTATTTAATTTATCATTCTACTGCAGACTGTGGCAGCAGCATACTTGTTGCTGATAAGTTCAGCAAAGATACATTCGAATACTATTTTTTTTATTAAGTTATCAATAAAAGGGCGGCACGGTGGCATAGTGGTTAGCACGTTCGCCTCTCAGCACTAGGGATTCCCGGTTCGAATCCCCATCCGGGTGGAGTTTCCATGTTCTCCCCGTGTGCGCGTGGGTTCCTCCGGGTTCTCCGGTTTCCTCCCACAGTCCCAAAACATGGATCAAGTCAATTGAGTTCTCTAAATTGCCCCCTATAAAGTGTGTTTGTGTGAGTGAGTGTGTGCCCAGCGATAGATTGGCGCCCTGTCCTGGGTGTATCTGCCCAGCGCCCGAGACTTACTCCCCTGGATGGGCATGGGGAACCCCACCGCGACCCTAATAAAGGATAAAGCGGAAGATAATGACTGAATAAATGAAAAGTTATCAATAAACCTTATCATATTAAAATAAAAAGTAAAATACATCATTCACACCATGTTTTGAAATACTTAACAATATGTACTTTAAAATTAGCAATCTTTTTAGGCAAAAAAGTTCAATCAACAAACTGGAAAAGAAAAGTACAATTTTAATTAAAGATTTACATTTTTCGTAAAACATACAACTATTTACAGAATGTAAAATTCTTATCTTATTTTATTGAAATCTTACCTAGCTTTGACTAACTACTAAGTTAGTCTTAGACCCCATTCAGTTTCTGTCTGCATACATTTGCATTATTATGACATAATCATATATAGATGTCTCACGTTATTTCAAATATTTTTTACTACAAATATTTAAAGCAATCAAATATTTTAATATTCAATGTAAAACTTTTTATTAGCCATATAAATGTGACAGACAATTTTATAATGTAGGACAAAATGTTCTGGGGTCTGGATTCATATGCATCGTATGGGGGTTTATGAATACCTTTTTTATGTGCTGAATGTTTCAGTCATTTTGTCAGTGAATACTGTCTTTATTAGTTTAGTTCTTACTTAAAAAAGCTCAAAACTATCACATTTGAATTGCTGAGTGAAAGGAATTCTCCCTATACATTATAATTGTTTGCTGTATAGCCAGAGCCTAGAGTACAGAACATATTTTTCAAAGGCATACAACTGCCAAACTGCATTTAACATTTAAAAAACCTTAGGGATGAAGTGGATGTTAAGATATATGACCACAGGAAAAAGGTAATATAGGAAAAATCATATAAAATAATCAATGGCATATGCAAAATAAAGTCATTGTCTGTTTTGCAGTTTGTTTTTTTATGGTAAATGAAGAAAGACTTCTGAACAGCATTCACTGGTATGAATTTCTTTCCTTTATTTAGCTGCTTTGCTCTTAGCTCAGTAATTATCGTTTTATATTATGCATGGTGTGATTAGGCTCTGTAATTGTTTTTTCATTGATTGCTTTGTTGCATTAATGCTACATGACTGCTTATATTGATGCATTGTATCTCATTCTGTTATCGCTGCATTCTTTTTTTTAGATGTGGAAAAATTTAAATATCACATTGATGTGTAAGGCACTCTGCATTCTGTAATACTGTAATATTAATATTAATGAAAAACATTTTTAAGGCACACTAACTTATGCATGTTGAGTATGCAACATCTTCTTTTAAAGCTTTATAGGTAAATGATGATCTTCCTTTTGCACAACAAATTATATTGTGTTCATATTGCTTCCATCTTTTTCTTAGCCTTCCTTTCTGACTCTTTAACCCTTTCTCTCCCTTTTATTTGCCTTTGTATCTATTGCTTCCTCACTCTAAATGATGAAGTTATTAATATCCCAGAACAGCCGATGTTTGACATACTTTACTGTATATTGCAGTCAATGGACCTCTTAAGTAAAAATAATCAAATAACTTCATAAATTTAAAAATTTAGACAATTTTCTATTTTTTGTGTTTCTAAGAAATACAGTATTTTAATGCTTGTTAATTGATTACTTTTACAGGTTTTTCACATTCATGACATACAATGTCTGAGCTTGAGGACCTTAGTAAAGCCATGGGCCACTGGAATGCTTCGGACAGTTATCAGCCCAATGCAACCAGTGTGATTGTGTCTGTAGTGTTTTCCCTCATCTTCCTGTTAGGTACTGTGGGCAACAGTCTAGTGCTTGCAGTGCTGTTGCGCAGCGGCCAGCTTGGCTACAACACCACCAACCTGTTTATTCTCAATCTCAGCGTGGCAGATTTCTTCTTCATTATCTTCTGTGTGCCTTTCCAAGCCACCATTTACTCACTAGAGGGTTGGGTGTTTGGCTCCTTCATGTGCAAGGTTGTGCACTTCTTCATCAATCTCACCATGTATGCCAGCAGTTTCACCCTTGCTGCAGTCTCGGTTGACAGGTCTGTATGACTCCTCACCTCTCAGTGATGGTGCAAGCCATAGCAAAGGTCATGCTTTTTATTGATAATTAGTGATTTCTTAAATTAGGATAATTGATGCTTTGATGATATTAAGTTGTTATATATATTACACATATAAAACTAAACTTATTAAAAAAGTAATACAATATTTCTTTTTCACCTTTTGTATTACAGATATTTGGCCATTCGATACCCCCTGCGCTCAAGAGAATTGAGAACACCATGTAATGCTGTTGTTGCCATGGTGATCATATGGGGTCTGTCTCTAATTTTTGCTGGCCCTTACCTTAGCTATTATGACCTGATTGATTTTGAAAACAGCAATGTGTGCGTTCCTGGTTGGGAAGAACACAATCGCAAAGTATTGGATACTTGCACTTTTGTGTTTGGCTATGTCATCCCTGTGCTCATTGTCAGCCTGTCATACACGCGCACCATTAAATATCTTTGGACAGCTGTGGACCCTTTGGATGGCATGTCAGAATCCAAGAGAGCCAAGCGCAAAGTCACCAAGATGATCATAATCGTCACAGTACTTTTTTGTATCTGCTGGCTACCCTACCATCTGGTCATCCTATGCTACTTATATGGGGATTTTCCTTTCAATCAGACCACCTATGCTTTCAGGCTGCTCTCACACTGCATGGCTTATGCCAATTCTTGCCTTAATCCCATTGTCTACGCACTTGTGTCTAAACATTTTCGCAAAGGATTTAAAAAAGTTTTTAGCTGCATTCTTAGCAAAAAGGGCCGTAACAAGGTCCATGTAGTACATGTGGCCAACACTGTGCCTGGTTTTGAAGTAGCTTCTACTGAGGTATCACACTTAAATGAAGATAATGGGAGACAGGTTGAGCAGGTTGAGGTTGACCAATCACTTACAGAGTCAAAGAATGCTGCAAAAAATGTAACATTACCCTTTCAGAGCCAGCCATGAGTTAGCAAATGGTAGGCATTGTTACTATGGCTTACAGTTAATATAATGTCCATCCATCTATCCATTATCTTCCGCTTTATCCTCTACTGGGGGGAGGGGGGGGTTCCCCATACCCACCAGGGGAGGAATATTTCGCACGCTGTTAATATAATGTCAAGATATTTAATTTCAAATTTGAAATACATCCAAACATAAAACACCAAGAAGAAACATGTCAGTGTATAAGATTTTTTATGAAATGTTTACAGAAATAGGATAGAGAGAGCAAAATTAAACAACTGTGTTGAGATGAGAATGCTCTAGAATGTAATAATACATAAATATATATTTATTTTTCTCTATGACCTTTGGATAGATAACCTTATGATAATAAAGACAACATACTGTCACGTTTTCTAGCCCTTGTTAATGGTGCTATGCGGAAAGCCTTACTGAAATGACTCCACCACATGACAAGATTAAATAGTGACCACTATAAACAATGGTTACCTCATTTACTTTGTTGATGGACTAAAATACCTGTATATAGAGAATATATTTTTATGTGATAATTTATTAATTTATTACTTGTTTATGTATTTATTACTTATTATTTGCAATTTTGAAATGTTTTGTGTTGTTTTAAATGGTAAGGACCCATCAGTATTATTGTAAAAATGCTGCATGTTACTTCTTTATTTATTAAATGATTCTGCACATGTATTATATTTGGTCTTCAGTGTTGCTGTTTATTAATGTAATCCAAGAATGACTTCATAATGTTGAGTTTGAAGTTTATTCTGTTGCAAGACAATTTTTTTAACAGAGAATCATCAGTTTGTTATCACCGTAATACATTTGAAACAGATGCCTGCACAAGTTACAAGAAAATGCTTAAACCTTTGCACAATATATTAATTGTATAATAAAATTTTGTAAAGCTTGCAGACTTAAATGTATTGGGGCTTTTGTAATCAGAGTATAAATTATGGTACATAGTGTTGTTTTCTGTAGCTGCAGGTGATACATGTTTGTATTTATGTACACAGCATATGATAATATATATATGCACAGAAACATGGCTCTTACATGCTTACATGTATCTCTCTGCTTTTGTATTTGTAAATTGTACAAACTGTTATACTGACCCTTAAAATAATAATTTAAATAAATTTAATTGAAATGACAAGTTACATATCTGCCCTTTATGCTCACAGAAAGAGCCTAAGACATTCTGAAATTGGAGAAATTTTAATATTTTACAAACCATTTGTTATTTTAATTGTCTTTTAAGCTGTTTGTGTTGGAATGTAAAGAGTTTACTGAAATGAGTGAGCTAAATAATAGTATTTCAAGAGATAAATTTGCTGATAAATAATGTTCAAATGTCATTAAAATTACCTAAACATTTTTACAGGGCACAGCATGCTGATAAAATATGTAAGCATGCTGGACACATACACGTAAGATAGAACCACAAGAGACATGTGGTTGAAAAGTTCTCGGACACACAATCAATACAGCAGCCAAGTCAATAGCAGTGCACAGTAACATACGTGCAGGAACAGCAAAGTATAGACAGAAGAGCTCCTCCTAACTAATGTCCACACATCGAACTGAAGCTCTGCAAGCCTATTTAACAGCTCAATGTACAGCTGGGAGAGGGACTAAAGATTAGTATCTTTAGCTCATAGCTTCAGCCATTATATAAAAACAATATAGATTTTTCGGAGCAACTTAATTGCACTTAAAATGGTTGCTAAATGTTATGTCATTGTAAAACTGTAGATGGTCTGTTCCACTTTCCTTTTTTCAAAGCAAAACGCATACTTTCAAGTGCAAGCTCAGTTGTATAATTAATTATCGCAGCCATCTGTGCTACTCTGTTCAGTGGTACTTGAACACTCATGCTTCTCTTCTATGCCAAAATAACTTCAGTTCTCCAAACAAAAAGCTGCAGTGCTGAATATTTTATGACAGGTTTATAATTAATTGCAGTAATTAATTAATATATAAAACTATTATGGAATGTTTCTATCTTTATATTAAGCAGTACATTTGAATCCCTAAAAAGTGACATAAGTGAGGCAAAAATATTTATTTACATAAATGTAGTTCCAGTAAAGGGTTAGGTTCTGGCTGATTTATATATAGGTGCCAAAATTGCCCTGTTGATGGGGCAAAGAAATTAAAGGCAGAATTAGTATTGTAATAAAAGAGAACCTAGAGGCGAGAAAAATTTCTCATGTTGCAGATTGATTACACATAGCGCTTAACGGTATTTTTGTTCATTATGATGCCCAGACTGCAAAATATTTTCTTGAGGCAATGCATTTTGGGTCCTCATTAACATTTCCCCCACAATCATACAGTGGCAGCTGCTATTATATTATCGCCTGAAAGGTGCACTATTGTAGTAGCTTCTATAGTTTAATCTGGCAACAAAGTTTTTATAGTAATGTGATATAGTAGTTTTATAGTAATGTGATGCTGACTGTGGAGTCCATGACACCTAACAAGAATCAGTATAGTCTTAAATACAATGCCGCCAGGAAGTTCTCACTCATATGAGTTAAGAAAGGTAAAAGACTGTCTAAACATTCTAAGATGATGTGATGATTGTAATTTATCCAAATTAATGAGTAACCAAGTGATACTGGATGGCCCTCCCAGTCACTTTTAAAATATGCCATTCTTCTCTTCTGCCGCTTCTAGTTAGAGAGCCCAATCACAGATCTTCATAGGTTCTTTTATTGTGTACAGGTTTTATTGATTTGCATGAGAGAGATGATACACTGTGTCTTTCTTCTGATGCACTTTGCCTAATAGTCAAGGCTGTCAGCACTGCTTTGCTCTGTTACTGGTGAACCTTTAAACCCCAACTCCACTGGCATTCTTAGCTCACACTGCATTATCAAAATCACTCATATACCATTTGAAGATCTGGACTGCTGTACGACATGCCTACATTACAGGGCAGCTAATGCAGCTCCCTGTTGTGGTGATTACTCTCAACCACTAGCTAAGTTGTAAATATTGTGTTAAACTTTTATAAAAAATAAAAAAAAGCGGCATGGCTTATTCTTGTGTTGCACAAAACTTTGTACATCTCTAGCTTTATATACATAAGCTTTAACATTCTAGTGTTGGTTAGAAGCATCTTCTTTATGGCACCACAAACTATTATAAAAAGCTCTAATGCAGTCACTGTGACATAGTAGCACTCTGGTCCAGCGGTGCATGCGTTTCAAGCCATGTTAAAAAATAGATCATGGCAGCAATAATAAACGAAATAGACCCAACATGTCCATACTGACATTACCTATTAGGAGCAGCTCAAATTCAAGTTTATTTATTTATTTATGTAGTGCTTTTACAGCCTGAAACACAAAATAGAATGCTGAAGCAACACATAAAAATCAACTCAAACTAGTTGGGCTTCTCTAACTCTACTTAAAGCATTTTTGCTTTGTGACAGGGTGCATTATTCTTTTTTTCACTGCTCTGCTTTGCTCTGCTCTTTACAGGTTTACCACTTTTCTTTCATTAGACCACTTTTGATAGATACTTGCAGACTATGTACAAACAACAAGAGTTGCAGTTTTAGAAATGCTTAGATTCAGTCATCTAGCAAGCCCTTGTCAAACTTGCTCAAATCCTTACATGTGGAAATTAGGACTGTAATACAGTGTCATACAGCAGCTTTTCTACTCCTACTCCTGAACTGTCATTAGTCAGTAGATAAACATCGTATTAAAAAACTGGGCCTAACACCTTCTACATATTCACATAATCTGAACACAAATTTAGGCAAGTAAATTCTCAAAATCTGCCTATTTACTTTGTGTCATAATGTGAGGAAGGTGCAATTAAATGAGTAAATGTGGCCTAGCTGGTCAAACAATAATAAATCAATTAAGAAGATAAATTTTAATTGACATAAAATATATGCTTCATCTAAATGAGTTAATTTTATTATATGTGCTTATATAACACATTTTCCTGCTGCACTACACATAAATAACAAGCTTAAGAAGATCAAACACATATTTTTTTTATTCACAGTTAAGACTATGACTAATTAGGAGGACATCTGTGACAAATGTAAATGAACACAAATGTGTTTATTGACACTCATTTACAAATCAAAAGAGATAAGTCCCACATAACAAGAACAGGGTCCAAAGTATGAGCAGAACGGGGTGCAAAACTTGCAGAGAAAAACCAGCTTATGATTGTATGGATGGGAAATGCAAAGTGCACACACTGCCTTTGAAGGGGAAGCAACTGTGACAACTGAAAGAGGCATCATATATATATATATATATATATATATATATATATATATATATATATATATATATATATATATATATATATATATATATATATATATATATATATATATATATATATATATATATATATATATATATATATATATATATATATATATATATATATATAGGGGCGGCACGGTGGCTTAGTGGTTAGCACATTCGCCTCTCAGCGCTAGGGATTCCCGGTTCGAATCCCCATCTGGGTGGAGGAGTTTCCATGTTCTCCCCGTGTCTGCGTGGGTTTCCTCCGGGTTCTCCGGTTTCCTCCCACAGTCCAAAAACATGGATCAAGTTAATTGAATTCTCAAAATTGCCCAATTTAGAGTGTGTATGTGTGAGTGAGTGTGTGCCCAGCGATGGATTGGCGCCCTGTCCTGGGTCTATCTGCCCAGCGCCCGAGACGTTCTCCCCTGGATGGGCATGGGGAACCCCACCGCGACCCTAAT